>JASDQU010322389.1:2279-12992 GCA_032191745.1 Picea mariana | reverse complement strand
TGACCTTCCAACTATCCTCTCGGTTGACTCAGTCCTTTATATTATGTTTCCCCACAATGAGAAAAGGGTTATTTGGGTGTGAATGATGTAGAGAGGTTTCCCAGATGTCACTAAGGAGCATATAGATGAACCAAAGAGCCTATAACTTTCCCATTGTTAAATAATAAAGAACCTGGCCAAAGCCAAAAGAACGATGGTTTTCCAGGGTAAATTATGAGTTTATATGTGATGATTGTTGTGATTGTATTTTTTATGAATGGTAAATCATGTGCATTGAAAATTAATTGTTGTTTGTGTATGGTTTAACAACCATAACTTCGTGTTTTTTTTCTTCATATGAGATATGAGTGATATTTTATTACAATGATGAGTGTTCCATATATAGGGAACATATGGTGACCTTCAATGAAAGGATGCGTCCCTTGAATAATATATAACTATTTATTATTATCATTTACTTTATTATATATAGTATTTAATCAATAATCATATTATTAATTATTATTCTAAGAGAATGTTTTCTCGATGTTGTCCAAACATCAACACTCCCTCTCAATGAGGGAGACATTCTGCATCATGCCAAGCTTGTCTCTGAAGTATTCAAACTTCACCCTAGACTCATGACACTTGTCTGTCAGTCTTGGGAGACGTCTCTCTCCCACCTGAACCGAGGAGAAACTCCTTATGCGACTCTCCCTTTTAAGCCAATTGACTCTCTCTGAGACCAGGCTCACACTAGGTCCGCATGTAATAGCATATAGAATTTTGAGTCTTTATCATTCCTTGTCAAATAACCATGACTAGGACAAAGACCACACCAAGATCTTTCACCACAAGTACACACCTATGAGTGAATGTCAGCCTGATGCTAACTGACACATGGAAAAAACACTTTAAGAACCTCGAGTCCATATTATTCTATTTCATGATCAAGGAAGGACTACGTCTGGGCCCATTTACCACAAGTGCACATTTATGATAAATGTATTCTATCTTGATTGGTCTACAGCCAAATCTAGGCGAAGTTCTGCCTGATGCTGAAACATCAACAATCCCTCTTAGTTAGGGAGGCATTTTTCCATAGTAGTACATAACTACTGTCCAGAGACACACAGTCTCCACCAGTGGTATGCAACCACCATAGTAGCAAAAGGTTTGTCACACATGACACTCCCATGTGGACTTCTAGAGGCTATACCCTCTAGGAACACTTAGTGTCAACTACCAATAGTGTGTGATGTCAAGGGTCAACTCCCTTGACATATCCTCATGTGCTCTCCACATGGGACATTGGGATATAAGCCCAAATGCACTTATCCCTTCTCAAATAAGTTTCCTCATAGATCAACTCAACTCAATTCACAGAGGAGTACGATCTGGAGAAATTTTGTCACACATGGCACTCCCATGTGGACTTCTAGAGGCTACAACCTCTAGAAACACTAGGGTCAACTCCCATAGTGTGTGATGTCAAGGTTCAACTCCCTTGACATGTCCTCATGTTTTCTCCACAAGGGACATTGGGATATAAGCTTGAACACCTTATCCCTTCTCGGATAAGTGTCATCACAGATCAAATTAACTCAGTCACAGAGGAGTATGATATGGAGAATGTCTCAAGAAGATGAAAACATCAACACTCCCTCTCAACGAGGGAGGCATTGTCTACCATGCCAAGTCTGTCATGAAAGTACTTGAATTTCGTCCTATTTTGGTAAGAATATAAACAACCTGCTCATCTGTAGGAAGGTACAACACCAATACTTCCTTCCTCTGCACCATGTCTCAAATGCAATGGTACTTGATCTCAATGTGGTTCAATTTGTCATGAAACAATGGATTATCTGAGATCTTCACACAAATTTGGTTACCATAATGAATAATAGTGGAATCTAGCACATGTTCATGTAGATTGGCAAGGAGCTTGCGAAGCCACACTATTTATGGAATGACATACTTAATGCAATGTACTTTACTTCTATTGTTCTCAAAGCCACATAATTATGTTTCCTGCTACACTAGGAAACCATGGAAGATCCCAAAGTGAAACAACACCCGAAGGTTCTCTTTCTGTTCAATGCGCTCCCTACCCAATCAGAGTCAATATATTCCTTCCATATCATATCAATACTGGAAGTATATCTCATACCATATCAAACTATGCCTCGTGGGTATCTCAACACATGCTTCGCAACAATCCAACATGTCTATCTCGACTGACTCATAAACTGGCTAAGTGCACTCACTGCATAGAAAATATTGGTCTGGTGTTAACCAGGTACATCAATTATCTAATCAGATGTCTATATAGAGTCGAATCAATTTCGTCAGAATTGGAAGAAGACATTGCAGTATTCCAGATATAAAATAGTATGCAAAACATAAATAATTAGCTAGAAATGGCAGAGAAACAATGATATCACCAAAACAATACCACACTAATACCAGAATAACACCAGAAAGAGCACTTTGATTACTGAGAGCAATGTTCACTTGCCTCTTCGAGGGGGAAACCTCCAGAAAAGCAGATCTCGATTACAATAATATCCAAGACACCACTTCCCATACCCTCTATTCCTATTTATACTAAATCTATCTATCCAAAAGAACAATCTAGTGGAAGATCCTTCTAGAAGTGAAAGATTCTATTAGGTCTTATTACATTTGACTTATTCCTCCTTATTGCTAGGCCTTAATAATATTGACCTTTATTACATGGAAAAATATTATTATACCCACTTGAGGGGTTAGGTAGGCTAGGTCCCTAACATTCCCTCCCCCTTAAAATCAACCTTGCCCTCAAGGCTTGAGATGAGGAAAATGTTGTAGAATGTCATCGGGCTCCCAGGTGGCATCTGTTGGAGTTGTATCTTTCCACTAGAATAACACTTCCTTGATGGTACGTTGACGAAGACAATTCTCTTGTTGGTATAAAACCGCTTGTGGATACAACCGGATGGATCCTTCTTCATCCAACTCGGGAAGGTTGGTTTGAGTGTGGCACTTAATTCCAATCACCTTTTTTAAGCAGGAGATATGAAAAACAGGATGGAGCTTAGAATTAATGGGAAAAGATAACTAATAAGCCACATGTCCAACGCGCTTGAGAACTGTATAAGGACCATAAATTTGGGTGCCATTTTCTAACAATGTTCAGCCTTGAGTGAAGTTTTCTTATAAGGTTGCAGTCGAAGAAATACCTAGTCTCCTTCAACAAATTGACATTCTTAGGGACCTTGATTGACTTGTTTCTTCATGCGATTCTGATCCACGACCAAATTCTCTTTGAGGGTACGAAGAATAGCCTTGCGAACTGTAAGTGTTTGGTCAACCGCCTAGACCTTCGATACGCCTGGCATGTAGGAGAGAATGAAATGTGGCTTTTGGCCATAGTATGCTTCAAAAGGAGTCATGTGAGTAGTTGTATGGTAAGAAGTGTTGTACCATCATTCAGCTAATGGTAACCATTGAGCCCATTGATGTTTCCTTTTAGAGGCAAAACACCTCAAATAAGTCTCCAAACACTTGTTGATGACTTCAGTTTGACCATCAGTATGGGGATGATAGGTAGTGTTGAGATGCAAATTGGTGCCCTGTAGTCTGAACAATTCTTTCCAAAAATTGCTGGTGAAAGTGGGATCTCGATTAGAAACAATAGAATGAGGCATGCCATAAATCTTGAATATATGATCCATGAAACATTGAGCCACATTGAATGCCGTAAATGGGTGTTGAAAAGCACAAAAATGAGCATACTTGGAAATACGATCCACGACCACCATGATGGCTGACTTATTTCCTGATTTAGGTAATACCACAACAAAATCTATAGAGATGTCCCTCCAAATAGCGGGTGGAATCAGAATCGATTGGAGTGTGCCAGGAGGTTTTATGGTTTAGCCTTTGCTACGTTGACAAAAATCACATTCTTCTACAAAAGTGCGAACGCCCTTTTTCATACCATCCCAGAAAAAAGAACGTTTGACCCAGTCATAGGTTTTGGTAAACCCTGAATGCCCAACTATGGGAGTAGCATGAAGCTCAGAAAGCACCATGGATTTAACTTGTGATTGTTTACTTAAATACAAATGACCTTTGTAGCGAAGTTCATCATTATGCCAAGAGTACCTTGGGGAAACTTGAGAGTTGGCTTGCAATTGTTGGATCAAATGAGAGATTTTAGGATCATGTAGCCATTCTTGGTGCACAACTTGGAGCCAATTTGGTACAATGAAGGAGAGGGAGAAAAGGGACCCTTCATCTTCATATTTCCAAGAAAGAGCTTAAACAACCACATTTTCTTTGCCTTTCTTGTAAATGATCTCATAATTATAACCAAAGATCTTAGTTACCCATTTTTGTTGCTCTGGGGAGGAAGGTTGTTGCTCCAGAAAATACTTGAGGCTTTGATGATCTGTTGTAATTTGGAAGCATTTCCCCAGGAGATAAGGGCGTCAAATATCTACTGCATGCAGAATAGCCAACATTTCCTTTTCATAGATTGATTGGCCCAAATGGCGTTCTAACAATTGATTGTTGGTAAAGGCCAAGGGTCTTCCTTCTTGCATAAGGAATGCTCCAATTCCTCTGCCCGAGGCATCACATTCCAAGACAAAGGTCTTTGTGAAATCAGGAAGGGCCAAGACCAGAGTAGTACACATAGCTGCCTTCAAAGCTTGAAAATCCCGATCCGTTGCTAGAGTCCAAGTGAAAGAATTATTTTTAAGGAGAGTAGTGAGAGGGGCCACAATCTTCCCATAATTCTGAACAAACTTGTGATAATAACTTGTTAAAACCAAAACACCACGCAAGCCTTTGATAGTCTTGGGGTGAGGCTAATCCTGCATTGCTTTAATATTTTTAGGATCCACCCGAACACCATCCTTGCCAACAATATGACCCAAGTACTCTACTTATGAGGAACCAAAGGAACATTTAGAGCATTTGAGGAAAAGTTGGAGCTGAGAGAGTAGATGGAGAATTTGATCCACATGGGAAAGATGGGATTGCCAAGTTTTTCTCTATATGAGAATATCATCAAAGAAAACTAGGACAAAATGACGGAGAAAAGGATGGAAGACATGATTCATGAGACTTTGGAAGGTGGAGGGGGCATTACATAGGCCAAAGGGCATGACCAAAAACTCATAGTTACCCTCATGAGTGCGAAAGGAAGTCTTGGGTATGTCATCTTCTTGCATACGTATCTAGTGGTAGCCAGAATGCAGATTAAGTTTAGTGAAGTACTGAGCACCACTCATCTCATCGAAGAGATCATCAATGACTGGTATGGGAAACTTGTCCTTGATGGTGAGTTTATTGAGGGCACGAAAGTTAGGACACATGCACCAAGTAACTTCTTTCTTAAGTACCATGACCATAAGGGAAGAATAAGGGCTAGTATTGGGGTAGATAACACCCTCTTGGAGAAATTCCTGCACTATTTTCTCAATTTCATTCTTTTGGGCGAAGGGATGATGATAAGGGAGAAAATTGGGAGGAAGAATCCAAGAACAAGGGGAATGGAATTATCATGAAAACCACAAGAAGGAGGAATTCCATGAGGGGTGGAAAAAATAGCTTGATGTGTGGAAAGGATAGCTTGGAGGTCAGGATGCACAGAGGGTGTCTCAACGACTTGAATATAATGGAGTTGAAAATAATGCCAGAGTGGAATCTATTGAGGAGATTTTCCATGCAATGAGAACAAATGATCTCAGGAGAACCAACTATGAGACCTTGGAATTGATACCTTTGTCCCTCTTGTTTGAATTGCATGGTTAATTCCTTAAAATCCATAAGAATGGGACCCAAAGTGCGTAACCATTCAACACCTAGCACAATATCACAACCGCCCATGTCAATGGAAAACATATGACACTTCAAATGGTAATGTCCAATTTGAAGACAAACATTTTCACAACGCCCACCACATTTGATGGACCCATCATTAGCTATCATAATTTGAAAATTATTAACAACACGAATATAGAAATTGGTTTCCTAGGCATTGCGATGATGAATAAAAGTGTGGGTGCTACCACTTTCAACAAGGATGATGGCCTTCCTGTGCTTAATATAGCCAACCAACTTGAGGGTTTGTGGGGAAAAGAAGCCAATGAGGGCATGCAAGGAAATAAGTGGGTCAACTTCAGGTGGGTAAATAGGATCCTGGGTAGCATCGAGAAGGGAGGGCTCATAAAAAAGGGGAACTGTCACATCATCTTCAGGAACATCTTCGAAAATGACCATAAAATTTTTTTGTTCCTTGCACTTGTGCCCCAAAAAATATTTTTCATCACAATTATAGCAAAGACCCTTCAGTTAGAATTCATCCATTTCATCCCTAGTTAGTTTCTCGACCTTGAGGGGAGTGATAGGGGGGTTAGGATTAGTGGGTCGAGGGCGAGGAACAAAAGAGGGTTTTTTGTTTTGGGAGAAAACAACTTGTTGGGCCTCTTTATCACATGTAGTAGCTTCCAACCAAGTTTGAGGTTAGGCCATGAGAACCTAGGATTGAATTTCATCCTTGAGGCCACTGATAAAGAATTCATGGAAGAACGCATCGGACATTCCCTCTGTTTGAAAGGCCAAATGATCAAAAGAAGTGATACAGTCTTCCACTGTGCCTAACTGTTCCAACTTGGTCAAACGATCAAGATAGTGGGTATCAATATGAAAGCGAACATAGAGCTCTGCAACAAATTGGGTCCAAGCAATATACCCCTGATATGAATTTTTACACCATTTCCACCATTTCCAGCATTCAAGATCTATATAGAGGACAACATAGCAAAGTTTGGCCAACTCGTCAGTAATACCATGTAGAGAAAAATAATTGTCCATTTGAGTGACCCAACCCTTCCGATTGTAGCCATCAAATTTATTGACCTCTACATGGGGAAGAAGAGGTTCACGATGAAAGGAGTTGGGTTGAAAATGTAGAGACTGAGAGGAATCAACAACATCAGGTTGGTCTGATGAGGAAGGATCCGCAGGGAGGTTCAACAATTGATAGATAGCATAATAGAGGGCGGTAAATTGGGTTCTGAATTTGGCTTCCATAGTGTCAAATTTGTGCTCTACTCATTTAGTGTGGGAATTGTTAGAGTCAATCTCAGATGTCATCTATTCGATCGAGGCATGGGCTTGATTGATGGACGCTTGGATTTCTTGGGTGCGAGTGGTGGCCATTTGGAAAGAGGAAGTGCAGGTAAGGAAAAATGGGTGGGTGGGACCACAAAAAAGGAATTATAAGTGATAGGTACCATGATGATCAGTGTGAGAAGGAAAATATATTGGAATAGGCGGAGAAATAGGGAAATTGGAAAGGGGTCGGGTCCACTGAAACAAAAAGGATTAAAAATGAAGGGTATGGATGCAATCATGGAGAAAAGGGGAATTCAATGGAATAGGTCCCAAATAATCGTGTCATAGGAACCACTATACTCTTGCGAAGTTATACTCCATCTTGAAGAATACTACAGTGATGAAATGCCTAAATTCTTAACAGGAAGAAAGGTGTAGTAATTTCACAACCCGAATGCAGAAGACACAGTTGCACGAAAATAGATCTTGTATGTTCTGTTTTTGTTTCTCTTCCAAGGGTTAGGGTATTCAAGGGTTCTACAGACAAGGGTTTTCCTTCTGCTATAGCTCTCTGATATATGTGTGGGGTTCAACAGTAATACTCAACCCAATATCTCAGGGCACCAACTAAGGATGCTATACTGTGCCCTTATCCGTACTACTCGACTCCCCAGGTACTAGAGAGAATCTTCCCGAGTGTTTTTATCGGTGGCACTATAGCAGTCAGGCAACCGATCGGTTTATCTATGGAGGGATTTAGAAGATCTAGGCCAATCTGTATACATGTGTTGTCTATGCGCTACCACTTGAAGGGGTACCAACAAGGGTTACAAGGGTGGCCAATAGATGTGCGTTTAAGTACCAATTGTATTCCCTGCTTGTATGAATCCCTGATCATGAGTTTATGCAAGTAACGACAAATCTATGTAACTTTAAGATGCCAGAATACATCTCTACCCTGAAAAAAAATTAACCCACAATTTTCTACGGAGGAAGGTGCTCTGATACCACTTGTAGTATTCCAAATATAAAATAATATGCAGAACAAAAATAATTATCTAGAAATGACAAAGAAACAATGATATAACCAGAACAATACCACAATAATACCATAATAATAACAGAATAACACCAGAAAGAGTACTTTGATTACTAAGAGAAATGTTCACTTGCCTCTTCGAGGGGGAAACCTTCAGTAGAGAAGAGCTCTATTACAATAATATCCAAGACACCACTTCTCATACCCTTTATTATTATTTATACTAAATCTATCTATCCAAAAGAACAATATAGAGGAAGATCCTTCTAGAAGCGAAAGCTTCTATTTGGTATTCTTACATTTGACTTATTTTTCCTTATTGAGGCCTTAATAATATTGACCTTTATTACATGGAAATATATTATTATACCCAGTTAAGGGGTTAGGTAGGTTAGGTCCCTAACATAAAAACTTAGTTTCTTTAGATTCATCACCATTGGTGTAGCCATGGGCTTCAAGTTCAACATCCTAAACTTCTTCAATATCTCAATTGTGTACTTCCCCTGACTCAGGAAGATCTCATTATTTATCTGCCACACCGCTAGTCCCAATAAGTAGTGAATCATACCAAGGTCCTTCATCTCAAACTTATAGGCCAATTCATACTTGCATTCAACAATAAGGCTCTCTGCATCACTGAGGAATAAATAATAAATGTAGAGGACCAAAATCAAGGACTCACCATTAGCAATATTGTAGTACATGCTAGGATCAAAAACACTTTTGTTGAAGCCCAAAAATCATCAGGTGTCCATCAATCCTCGCATACCAAGATCAAGGTGGTTTCTTGAGTCCATACAAGGCCTTCTTCAACCTACACACATGAGACTCCTTCTCATGTATCACAAAACCATATGACTGCTCGATGTATACTTCTTCCTCAATCTCTCCATTGAGAAAGGTTGTCTTTACATCCATATGATGTACTCTCCAACCCATGGATGTTGCAAGGGAAATAATAATCCGGATAGAAGTGTATCAAGCAACATGAGAAAATGTATTCTCATAATCTATTCCCTCCACCTAAGAGAATCCTCTAGCAAAAAATATCATTTTGTGCCTCTCGATGCTCCCGTCAACTATGTGTTTGATATTGTAGATCCATTTGGAAGTCACTGCAAACTTCCCCTCGGGTCTCGAAACAATATCCCACACATCATTTTTCATGATGGACTGATACTCCTCCTATTATAACATATGGTTGTAAAGGGAAGCAGGTCGTCCAAGTTCTCATTCTGCACAGAAACGACCAAATACAGTGTTAGGAGCAGTCCTTTTTGGGTTCAGGATGCTGACAGGTGACCAGATTCAATTTTCATCCGTAGGATCTGAGCGATAAAAAGACCAACCGTAAGATCAGTAAGATTAAGTCACGGCCATCAGATCCCATCAGAGAGAAATTGACAGTGGGTAGTCATTGTGGGGATCGGGATACGAATTAAAGTTTCCACAAGTTGTGAGCCCGCAATCGCTCAATATTGTTGATATTTCTAGATCAATAGCTCAACGATGCATATTGATCCTACTACAAATGAGCATCTTCGCATTGCGGGGATTGGAAAGGAAATTAAAGTATCTTCTAGTTGTGATCCCACAATATCTCGTGGCCATTGATCTTTCAGCAGGGGACACATGTTAGGCGATCTCGTACTCCTGGAGAAAGAAAGCAGAAGTTGAGTGAGTAAAGGACTCCAAATTTCCTGAAGCTTGAACTCCCAAAGTAAATCTCGGTCATCCAAAGAAAGAGGACACACGACGCTAGATCTCACACTTTGGGAATTTAACAATTTGTAGGATTGTAAGAGCTATGCATTGAAAAGGCCCGAAGCCTGAACTCCTGAAGTAAATCTCGACCTTCCAAATTAAGAGGCCACAAGTCACCAGATATCTCACTTCGGGAATTCAGAACTTTAGAGAATTTCACAAGAAAGTAAGAGAAAGAAGCCTCGAAGCCCAAACTCCTAAAGTAAATCTCAGCCATCCAAAGAAAGAGGACATGCAGTGCCATATCTCACACTTCAAGAATTCGACACTTCGGAGGATTGTAAGAGCTATGCATTGAAAATGCCTGAATCCAAAACTCCTGAAGTAAATGTGAGCCATTTATCTTCGCAGCAGTAAGCAGGGTCCATCCAAGAGAGACACGTGGAAAAAAAAGTGTGGCTTTACCAGATCACATATCGCGACTAGATCAATGACCAGGCTCCATTGTGGGGACGCAACATGCTCGAACAATAAAATTCTTGAGCGGTCCCGCAATCAAAACCGTGGTATAGAAAAATAACTGCGTGGCGGAAGGTGGTGGATTGCGGGCTCAAAAGCGGTGTGGATCCAAACCACCTTTGACAGCCCCAGATTCATGTGCCTATATAGCATCTAATCCAAGAGCAATGCGTAGCATCCCCCTAGGCATTAAGACTCATCCCGATACCGAGGAGAGATCAATTAATGAAAAAGGAGTGGTGGTTGAAACCTCGACTCACTCCATAAATAGAAGGCGTGGAGGATCTGGTCGTGGCGACAGAAGTGTCATCTCGAGGTACCACGATGGACGTTTTTCTTGAAGGCCCATGATGAGTTGAGTT
>JASDQU010322380.1:0-10270 GCA_032191745.1 Picea mariana | reverse complement strand
GATCTTGGCACTGTTAGATGCCGCCGATGAAAGTTGTGCACCTTTTAGTCGCAACACAAAAAAAAGTCTTATCCACAATAAAACTTAGGATAAAAGTATGCGATAGCTAGTGCTAAGATCACCCTTTCTCATTTTCTCACCAAGGTATTATTTTCTAACCTAAAAACATAAAAATTTACTCAAATAAAGGGTATTTTAACAATCCCTTTGCAATTTTTTATTGAAATAAACATTACTAACATAACTCCTAGCCTAATAAACTAGCACATTAATCCAACTTAGACTATTGGATTAATCATTACTCTAACCTAACTAATTTGGCCAATATTAAATTGTTTGACCAAATGTATTCACTAACTTATCAACATAAATTTAAAAGGTTTGATCATGATTATACAGTATGAGTCAAACCAAATTTATTTTTCATGGGGTTTTATATTTTCTCTCTCTCTTTTTTTTAATACCCTCTTTTCATTTTTTCTATTTTTATCCTTTTTATTTCTTTTTCTTTTGTTTTGTTTTTGTTTTTCTTTTTATAAATCATTTGCAGAATAAAATATTATTTACAATAAAATATGACTAGAGGAAGAAATTCTAATCATCGGGTCATACTATGAAATATAGGGTTATAATAGTGGCTCCACTTGGGGATGGTGCTCTCCTTGTGAGGTGCCAAGAACCAGCTACCTGCTTCATTGAATATTCTTCTCCAATAATGTTTTGCATTCTGATTTTCTTTATTATAAATGTAAATGTGGTGATCTTGATCAGGGGCTTAGGGCCTTCTCTCTGAGCTTCAACCACTGATAAAAAATAACCCACACTTGACATAAAAATTAAAATGGTATTTACAATGAAATGAGTGAGAAAATATTCATTCCTGTGAAACATAGTGCTTGAACATTTTGCCATTGATAGGTCCTCCCGGAAGATCTAATCCATCCATATCCTTGATAAAAAAAATGCATTGCTTCCTCTGTAGGCATGTATTATGAATGGACCTTTACATAAATTGTCAAATTTTTCATGTTTTCCCTTTTCTTCATTTCATGAGTCCCATTTCAATAATTTATCTACTAACTGGAAGTCATCAACGTTGGTTCCTCTGTCATATATTTTCTTGATATTTTCCTGAATCACTTGAGTTTTATTATAGACCTCTTCTCTAGATTGTTGCAGCTGTATAGTTTGATTGATTCTTCTTTGGATTTCATTTGGTTCTACCTATAATTCCTGAAATAACTTCATGACAGGAACACCTAAATAAGTAGGAAAGACAACATCCATTCCATAAACCAACTGGTATGGAGACATGCCAATTGACCTCGTTGTAGTAATTTTGTCTTCCCATAGTGTTGGAAAATTTGTTCAGCTCCTCAGTATGGTCACCACTATGTTATCACTCTATAATTCGCAGAGGTTATCGAAGGTTAGAATAAATTGACAGAGGTAGCTATCAAAACCACTTTTGAAACTAGGATCTAGCCTTTCTAGTTTCAGAGAGGGATCTCTCTGTATGATTTAGATTTGTTTAAGTTTTAAATGTTAGGCTATTTATGATAGTCTAAATTTGTTTGTTTGTTTGTAATAGTTGGCTGAAAGAATGCATTAAATTTCCATTGGGCTATGAGGCCTGTATTAAAGATGAGGATCAAATTCAACTTTTTATGAGGTTTTCTTCACATGGAAAGGTAGTAAAACTATTGGATCTATTGAGATTAAATGAGGTGAATAAGGCATAAAAGGTGTGAGAGTCCACTAAGCAAAGGAGCAACTAAGAATTCCATTAATTAATTTTAGATGAAAAACATATAGACCATTAAAAGACCAGAGACAAAGTATACAAGATAAATTCTTTTCTATTGACTTCATTTTAATGATTAGAATCTGAAATACATAGATGTTTCACAGAGAATAAGAAAACATTTAACAGATAAAGAGAGACATCACCAAGAATTTGAAACAAGAATCCTGTAAATAAGCCTGTTTTATTACTGGTTGATCTTTTGAAAAGTTTACACAATATCTCATGGGTGGAAAAATCAACCCTCAATACTTCGAAGGAAGAAGTATTTATACAATTATTTACATCTGATCCTATCATAGATGACTAGGATATTATGGAGAAAAAATCTAACTAATTAGATCTCATATTACAAAACATAGGAATTTTTTTGATCTATTCAGATCCTTGGTGCTGATTTTGTGGAAGTAGTTAGTGACTCATTATGTTTGACTTGACTGTCTGCTCCATGATGACTCGAACCTCAAAATTACCTTTACTCAAGTAAAGAACATAAATCTTCCCATCTCTTTTTACTATGGATGGAAACCTTGAGCAACTTTCTGTATATCTCATCCATCTCAGTATACTTGGAAAAAGTGGGATTTGTGATGAAAATATGTTTTATCTCATGTTGGATACTCAGGTCCAACTATAGTGTCTCTAGGAAATCTTTTCCAGCAATGCTTCCTTGTATACCTACAAAATTGGAACCATCCTTTTCCACTGCAATGATATTCTTCTTGTAATCTGATAGAGTGATTAGTTTGTCATTGAGTACTAGTAGTCCAGAGAGAACTTTCTTGTGTCGTACCTCAATCTTCCTGAAAAATATTTAAACTCCAATGTTCATCACCTGAGCCTTCTCCTCTACTTGCAACAACAGTCCTTTCTTGGTCAGGACCTTCTTGACCATAAGGATAGTCTCTATCCTCTCTTCAATCTCCATTGATTCTAACTCCTACTTTGTTTTGGAGTTTAGGAATCTGATGAGCTCAGTGGCCTCTATGGGTGTTTCTCCTAACTTTTCTCTTATTTTACTAATTGATTCTCTAGCTTTCTGTACCATTTCTTGTTGTTCAAAGATGATCTATATGAATGGCCATATTTCTGTCATAGACTTGCTGATATCCGCCTAGATGTTTTTCTTAGACTTGGATAAGGTCTTTTCCATGACTATCTCTTTCTGCAGCTACTGTAGTTGTTGACTAAGTCTCTGAGACTTGTTCATTTCTGCATGATAACTAGTCTGGAACATAGACTTAAGGTCATGGAGGTTTTCTACTTCTTCTTGCAATTTTTTGATCTCCTCCCCTTGAAGGGACATGTCTTCCATAGACTTAACAAGTTTCTTAGATACATCTGGAACTTGCACTGGGATGGCTGATGTAATATCTACTATTGTAGCTACTTTTGTTGTTCTCACTCCTGTCAGAGGGACTGCCTCGAGTGGAATAATATCCATATGCACACTTTGTTCTTTCTCCTTTATTAGTTTGTCCATATTGTCTCCATATCTCTTATCTGTGCATTATGTTCCATGATCAACTTCAACATCTCCTGTTTGTGGCCTTCATTTTCAGCCACCTCCTTTTCTTGTGAATTTTCGGTGGCTGGGAGATTTAGTTGTTTTCTCAAGGATGATATATCAACATTTTTCTTCTTCAACAATTCTTCAGCTTCCTTGACATTCGATGGGTCATACCCAATCTTTAGCACCAACTCTTCTAGTGATTCAATCTTATTGTCCTTGGACAAAGAGGAGATTTTCTCCAACTTCAATTGGGATTGGATATTATTCATAGATAATTTCAATTTTGAAGAAGTTAATGAGGTGTTTGTCAAAGTGTAGAATATCATCTCCCCTGTTTTCCTATTCATGTCCATTTGGTCCACTGGATGGACCTCCTTCACATTTAACTCAAAATAAGTCTTCTTGTAATCAACAACTATCTTTGGATGCGAAACTTGTGCTTTTAGAAATGCCATTTGCATTATTCCTTTCTCTATGTCAAATGATGACATTAGCATATGTTGGGCAGTGGAGGACTTCTTCCAAAATTGGGCATATGTGTTTTTGTTTAGTTGTTCATTCCTCTGTTTGATCTGTTTGTACTTATCAAAGATATTTGACCCTGTTTTCTCATGAGAGGATTCAGATGAAAGAGTAGTGTTTTTTTGTTTTTTAGATGAAGATGTGGAAACTATGAACTGACTTCCTGAAAAGGTTGAGGAATGTGGTCCCTCCATGAATATGGTTGACTATATTTATCCTTCTTTGAGCAGGTCTGGTGGGTGACTGGTTTTATCCCTCTTCATGTATACTTGAAATTCTTCAGTTGACACCTCTATGACTGAAGGGGAAACCTCTTTCCTTTCTCTCTTTTCTATTTGTATTTGAGGTGTCTTGGTATGTGAAGCAGTGACAGGGGGAGGTTTTTCTTCTATTTCCAACGATGTATTTTCTTTCCAATCTATCTGATTCATATACTTTTCCACCTCTAGCTTGTGTACATGAGCATAAGGTGTGTTCTTTTGTTTGACCCTGAGCTCTGAGATGACACCAAATGGGTCATAATTCTATGTGAAACTCTGAGTGAAGTTCATCTGTTTCAAGAGGTTTTCTTCATCTTCTCTTGCACCTCTATTATTGCATATGAAGAATCAATTTGGGTTTTTATTATGAGTTGTTGTTTCTTCTTCACTGATAGAAAATAAATGTCATCAAAGTTCACCATTTTCCTAATGTATTCCAATGAAAATATCCTTACAGGGAGATATTTTGGCAGTATGTATGGTGGGAATTCACATCCATATACTCTTATTTAATTGTGGTTCTAGTATAGATGCCAATCTCATGTTTTGGAAAAATCAGAGAGGTGAAAAATTCTATGGACTTCTTCAGTGATTCTTGGCTCTGTTGTGGGCTTGAGCATGCAAACCACTGGGTGATAAAATTGTACAATGAAATCCTTGAAGATGAACTCAGTGGAATTTTTCCTCACTAGTGAGGTCCATGAAATCATTGATTGAGGGTTTCCTTCCCGATCCAATTTCTGAAGAGAACATAAAAATCTATCTGACTGAAAAAAACAGTAGGTACACCAACACTGAGGAATATCTGAACATTCCTTCTGTTGAAAATTTGAAAAACTAATCACGTATGTTATCAGCCAAAAATTGACTGAAATCAAATTGGAATGTGGCTTTTTCTTCTGTGGAGAAAATGGACAGAACACCTAAGATTGTTACAGGTGAATCCTCCTACAGACAAGTGGATTTCCTCTTGGTCTCTAGACTCGTAAGGCCAAGATAGAAAAGTGTTGAACATGGACATTGACATCCTTTTAGATCTAATCAAGCTAATATACGAAGGAGAAGAAGAAATATATGCACCTTATTAATGATGTTTTTCCTTGCAAAGTCCAGGCTGAGCTTCGATCCTCAGCTCCCTAATAGGTCATGTAGAACAAACAAAGATACAATGGACTTCCTATTCTACCGAGATTAGCTCAAATATAGATCTATATATTGAAGACAAACTCATGTGGAACAAACATAAGTTTGAAAGAAACAAGCCAAGCATTGATATATTGATGAGAACAAGTAAAAGCACTTACAATCCTTTGATGAAGGTGCGACATCTTCTTCTAGTTCTCCTTGTCCAACCCATTTTCTCAAGTAATATACACTGATTTCTTTGATGACATTTCACTTATGGGATCATAAGTTTCATATCTTCAATATTTTCTGTTAATACCACTTATAAGATCATAAGTTTGGTATCAATCTCTAGTCTCTACCTCCCCTTTCACCATGAGGATGCCTCCTTATATAACCTTGGAGAGGCCCATCCACTTGAGAGATATTTGGGTTAAGTTGAGGATATTTCCTAAGATCATTCCTTGACCTTCTATTCAAATCCAACCACCTTCAAAAATTGAGGGGATTCTTCCCTGTTTTAGCACAACAAACCAAAAATCTGCTTAGAAAAGATAACGCTCCCCCAAAAGGGTACACATAGTATTTGAATGCTCCCCCAAGGAGGCCTAGGGAGCACTGGAACTCCCGGACAGTGGGTAGGGGAGCACTGCCCTCCAAAATCCATTTTTGAGTGGTTTTTCCAGTGGCAAAAGGCTTGTACTCCTTGTCAACTGATTTATCTTCTTCAAAACTAGTCTTTGAGGTGTCTTAGGTGTCTTTGTGATGTCATTAGAGGCATGACATAGGCAAGATGGTAGTATGATTTTTGTGACACTTGTGACACTTTTGGGTAAGATGCAACACTTGCAGACAAGATGTGACACTTACAACACTTGTAATGATGACACTTGTGACACTATTGAAGTGAGTAATTTTGATGTGTAACAGATTGCCCCCCAAAGTGTGAAGTCAAAAGAATATGATGACTGAAGTAATTTGTAGACTTTTTCAAGAAAGGGTATGGATGTAGAGAGGCTGGAAAAATCTGCACACAACCATCAAACAAATATTATGACATGTCTCAAACCCAAAGCAGGCATACCCATGCTTGAGTAATAAAGACTTTTTAGGTATGGCTGCCTTAAAATATGTTGTTGATCCATAATGATATTGACAAAAGGTATAGCCACTGAATATACAATGTGGATATATACTTCCATGAACTGAACTGATTGTAGCCATGAAGAATACACAGTGGACCTATGAGACAACAAGACATAGCCACGAACGATACAAAGTGGATCTATGCAATAGTATATGTGTCATAGTTCAAGATAACTCCTTCACAACCTGGGAAAAGTATACATAAGAGTGAAAAATCAACCTAGGGTCTTCTTACCGATCCCAATGTAGTATGAATCTAACCATGTGAATAGATGTTGGCCTGATGTCGAACATGGCAGAAACCGCTTGATTACCAATTGATGAGGTAAACCGTTAACAAGTGCGAGGGAGATCACCATTGATGTCAATGATTCCCAAGGTACTCTAGTACATTCCAACAAATGTGAATGGATAATATGAAGTCGAACATCAGTGGAATCATTTGATCAGAGGTCAATGATGTAAACCCACTGTCGGATGTGAGGAGGCCTGCCATTGAGGCATGCAGGTCCCAAATTACTAATTGGTTTCTAAGTATTTCTCCTAGATAATGTGATGAAGTTGATAGGAATAGACTCGTCGAAGGAGGGCTTTGACGTATCCCCCATCAACAACATGAAACTAACACAGAGATGTAATTTGTAGATCAAATGAACATGGACTGACATGAGTATTGAAAGGGGATATTTGTGATGGCTGACTCTTGAGGTAGATACTTCCCTTGAACACTGAGGCACAACAACAAAAACATGACATGGACCAAAAATTGATGATGTAGTGGATGTAGTGACTTTTGTCAGGTGACCCAAGGAGAAAAAGAAACTCAGAGGATTGTCTCAATGCAGACGTTCAACGAATTAAAATGTATGCAAAGACAAAGTACCATGTTCAAGGGCGGCCATAAGAGCTATTGGTAGTGTTCTCAAAAACTTCTTGGCTTGCTTCTTTCAATTTTTCCCCCATCCAGATAGATGAGTACCTCTTTTTAATTTAATGAGATCGAGGAGGGTAACACATGATCGATATGACTCACCTTAGGTAAATTCCTCTTCCTTTGTTTAATGAACTGGAAGAAGTAAGGGTTCAGTCCCATATGGGCCCTTCAATGTATGATTGTTTAACGAGTCCAGAGAAGGTAAAATCGGTGGTTTTTCATATTTAGAGACTCTGAAAACAACTTAAAAATGACTCCAATGTTGTCCTTTTTCGTAATGTTAGTCTCGCAAGGCCAAAAAAAAGACAAATTATCACTCGAAAGACACCTTTTCAAACCTTTTAACTAATGGGAAAGGAAGAAATATCACTCGATAATATTTTCATGTTTAGAGAGTCTGAAAAGAGCTTAAAGACGACTCCAAGGGGTTCATTTTTCGTAGATCCATGCGAGCCCAAAAAAGAGATAAAAGGTTGCTTGATTTCATTCTCATGTATTTTCGAGAACAAGAAAGAACAAAGACTAAGCTCGGTATGCCCCCAGCTTGAAAGCTAGTGGCTTAACTCCAGAATGATCATCAAAGGATGGAGACATGCCATCCAAGCTTCAATTCATTCACTGACTTTGAGGTTTTCACCAATTTCTCTACTAGATGGAGAAAAATGACAAGGGTGGATGAAAAGAAGGTTCAAGAGAGGTGATTGTTTCATTTTTTAACGAGCTTGACACAGGAAAATAACTATGCTTAGGGCTCCAGGTTTAATCCCCAGATTTCTGTTTCATTTTTTAACGAGCTTGCTATAGAGAGGAAAACTATGCTCAAAGATTTTGTTTCATTTTTTAATGATCTTGCTACAGAGAAGAGAAACTATGCTCATGACCTCTATTTCATTTTTTAATGAGCTTGCTACATAGAAGAGAAATTATGCTCGTGGACTCTCCTTGATCATGGCTTCCAAGAGAATAACGCTCTCGAAGGACACCATGTCAAGGGACAAAACTCGATCATGGCTTCCAAGAGATCTTCATTTGATGGAAGAAAATCACTCGGGAAGGGACACATGTCGAGGGCCATGACAGGGGTAAGGAGATCAGGCTCCAATAGCCCTACTGAAGAGATCACCATGTCAACTACCATATCCAAATCATCGAAAGTTGAAGTCATGGGAGACAATGAAAAATCAACATCAGGAGGGCAGATAGAGTGTATATCTTCCCGAATTTATTCACGAGGGGGAAGAAAAGAGGATCGATGATGGTTATCATCCTGAGGTAGATCGTCAATGCTTAACATTTCCCTAATAGATTCATCAGAGGGAAAAATTGGGGAAATGTAGTCGATTGCAAATGACAAGGAATTTAACCACGATGGAATCGAGTAACTGTCAGGTGCCAAGAGATGTTGGTCATCCAAGGAGGGAGAGACAGATTAGGTAGCAACATATGATGTTTTGGCTGGAATAAGTGGCATGGTGTCACCTAGTGCATTGAATTCCAAAGGACTAGGTACAATCCAAGGGTCAGATGATTCCAAAGAATTATAAGCCGTGGTCAAAATCATATCAACGGTGGAAATATGATGTGTAGTCGGTGGAAGTGGTGTAGGGAAGGTACCCATAAGGCTAGAATATTTCAACAAGCCAACACCAATGATTTCATATGTGATCTTGTGATCTCCCAAGAATGGAATATTGTTGGTAGTGGGATCGCGAGCATCAGGTGTACAAAAATCTAACTGATCGACAGTGACAATTTTTTCTTGATGAGGGAATTGTACACATAGAAACACCGATTAGGCAATGACAGTCATAGCATAAAACCAACTTCTTCCAATTAATAAGTTGTAATAGAGGGGAGCATCGACCACGTGGACATCAACAGTGATGATTTTTCCACCCAACTGGACGGGCAGGGACTGTAAAATCCCATGGGGATGAAAACCTCACCCATCGAATGTGTGTAACATAATTGGGGATTTATTAAGTGTGGGTGATCTTAAAATTTTCCATGCTAAATACATGACACAAGTAGAGGCTCCCTCATCCAAGATGGTTCGGTGAATTTGTTGATTGTGAACAACAACATCAATTTGGAAAGCAAGTTGGTGGGAGAGTCGAGATGTATAATCATCCAAGTTAAACATGATATTGTTGGAAGACTCAGGATCAACAATGCCAATAGCATCCAAGAGCGTTCTACGTTGACTGGGGTGGTGCTATAGAACTTCTAACGTAGACATAGCACATGGTGCTTGAGCCAAATCTTCAACAATGTTGTAGTTTTGGGTGGCACATGAACTAGGATTAAAGGTATATTTACGGATAGTGCTCTTAGGAGGGCGTAAGATAGATTCAAACTTAGGTTTCTCAATATGAAGTGGTCTAGATGGAGGATTAACTGATGGCGGACTAACGGAGGACAGTGATGGATCCAGTAAAGTATCGGTACCGTTAGTGACTTTTTCTTTTTCAAGTTTAACTAGTGTGTCGTACGTCTTAGAGAGAGTGGTCAAATTAATCCAATTAAACATATTGTTAGCGAAAATTCTTGCAAGGGGGGTGTTTTCTCTCCAAGATTCGAGCCCGTGGGATAAATGCGAAGAAATGGGGCTTAAAGAACCCATCAAATGAATTTTATTCAAAGGCTGCAGGGATGAGTGCCAAGTGCAACACACAGAAGAAGTCCATTTCGGGCTTAAGTGTTAGCATATGGGCGATCCGGGATTCAACAGCGAGGATCGATTGATGGAGCAGATCGTCGGTCATCGGGTAAGCCAGATCCATTGAGTTGCATGAATTTTAGCGTGTGGGAGGGATGTGTGGTGCACGATTGGGCTCTATCGCCACTTCACCCATCGTGAATTTGAATAACAAGGATTAGCCTCTTCCTAGTTGTGAAATGCAAAGTGCCGAAGGTGCCCAGTGTCGGGCCCACAATCTCATCGAAATGATCTAGGCCATCCATCC
>JASDQU010322378.1:643-10924 GCA_032191745.1 Picea mariana | reverse complement strand
TGTAGGCTTTTTGGGCAACAATGTAGTCATGATTTGTTTTCTGCTTGTACTAAGGAGCAATTGATCAACCTCCAAAGTGGTAGTGGATTGCATTCCCTTTTCACCAGCCGTGTCGGGTGCCTGACTGGTTTTTGGTCTCTTGGTATGTAGTTGAAATTCTTCAGATGATACTTCAGTGATGGAAGGTGAAACATCTTGCCTAGGCATTTTCTCCTTGGGAGCCTGTGGTGTAGTCGTCTGTGAGATAGTGACCGAAAGGTCCTGCTATTCTATCTCATCCAGAGTGTTTGGCTCCCATTCTGTTTGGTTGGAGAATTTTTCTATCTTAGGCCTGGATGTGTGGACATATGGGATGTTCTTATTCTTAATTCTCATCTATGAAATTATTCCGCAGGGGTCATAGTGCCATATGAAGCTAGCAAAAAAATTCATTTCTTTAAGCAATCTGTCTACTTCCTCCCCAGTGCCTCGGCTATTGCAGATGAAAGACCCAATCTGCCCTTTGATTTTGAGCTGCTTCTTCTTCTTTAGAGACACAAAATGTATGTCGTTTGAATTGATCATCTGCCTTATGTATTCCAGGGAAAATATCCTTACGGGCAAATATTTTGTCAACTTGTATGGAGCCAATTCGCACCCATACACTCTGATCTCTGTGTGGTCCCAATACAGGTACCAGTCTCCCATCTTTGCAAGATCCGAGAGGTGTAGGATCCTTTGAATTTCCTCGTTTATTCTCAGCTTGGGTCTGCTGCTAAGCATGCTTACCATGGGATGGTAGAACTGCTCGATAAATTGTTTGAAACTGAATTCAGTAGAGTTGTGTCTGAGCAGCGACGTCCACACTGTCACCGCCTGTGGCCTCCCATCCTTGTCCATATTTTGCATCGAAAAAGAGAATTTGTTCACTTGAAAGAATAGGAACATGTAAGCCAGTATTGAGGAATACCAGAACATGCCTTCCATGGAAAAATTTGAGAATTGCTCATGAATGCTGTCCACCAGGAAAGAGCTGTAGTTGAATTGCATGGTGGGTTTCTCATCTGTGGAGAAGATAGACAAAAAACCCAATATGGGTTCATCCACCCACTAATCTGAAAAATACCCGAGGAGGGCACAGAGCGACGAAATGACTTGATTTCCATTCACCGAGAACATGGATGAAGGATACAGGGGATTTGTAGTGGGGAGCTGAGTGGCATGTGGGAGAAAAAGCTCGAAGATTTGAGCTCTTTGGGGGAAAGATAATTTTTGATATAGTTCTGTGATAATTTCAAGATTGAACGATGAAACAGATTCAACCTTGGGTATCTGCATCATCTGGTCAATGGTTTCAAGTGTAATGAGGAAAAGAATTTCTCCTGATGAAGAAACTATGGCTCTCTGGTCGAGGAGGTAGTGAGCCTGGCATTTGAGGGAGAATTCGGGGAAATGGTGAACCTGGGGGAAAAGATATAGGGGAAGGTTTGACTCCCAGAGCCCAATCTCATCTCTCTAGTCAAGGAAAACCTCTTTGAGCCATGACTGCAAGTCTGCGAAGTCGAATTCGCATCTGGTGTCTGCAATTAGATGGTATTTTTCAGCCAGAGGGATTTTGTCGAGGTCGATAGGGGGTGGGAGGAAAGGATTTTCCTCAGATTCTGTTCTCTTTGATTTTGGTGCCATCGCTTTAAAAATACCTGCAAATCAAACAGTCATTAGTGGTGATGATGGTGGCTTTGGACAATTGACTATAATTTAAAGGAAAATAGGGAAAATATTCTCTGGTGCGGTGATAGGGTAAATGACGAAGGAATGAAGGGTGAAGGTGGTTTTTGAGCAAACAGATACCCGTTGGGCGTGGGATACAGGTCAGCAGGTTAACAGATAGGTTAGCCAATAATAAATGGCCAATGGGTCATTTAGAGCGTGAGATGGCAAATGACAATGACTGAAGAATACGGCTGGGCGACGTGGCGGGAGTTGATTGGGGAGTAACCATGGTGAGAGGACTTGTAAAGGGTGAACAAGGGGAAAGGACTGACAGAGTAATGAGAAGTGACCTCTAGGGGAAAAAACGTGGATAATGACGTCATGGGGTGAGGAGGTATGTCAGACCTTGGGAGGTGGTGGGAGTCTAACCCAATAGATTCATGCCACGTAGAGATAAGGGGCCTGCCAGAAAACAATCCATTCTGGACCCCCTCCCTCTGTTAAAAATAGATCGGTCGGGGGGGTCCAAAAAACACCAAGAGCCGTTGATTTGCGCACTTTCTTTGCAACCGTAGATCTGTGCATGATAGTTAACCAACATTCCGGACCCCCCCCACCATTAAAGGAAAAACAGTCGAGGGGGTTTGGAATCCAATCTAAGCTGTGGATTTGAGCGCACACATCTTAGCCATTTGTATATGCGCCTTTGTTATTTCTGATTTCAGACCCCCCCGCCCCCAACTGTTAAAGGTAGAACGGTTGGGGGTGTTCGGAAAAACTTGTCAACCATAGATCTGGGTGCTCACTCTCAGGCTGTTCATCTATGCGTTGTGCTTAACTGTGAGCACGAAGGCATATGTGCTTTGAAAAAACTTAGGATAAGTGCATATTGTGGGTTTTTCCCAAGCTTTTCCATGTTTTTATCACCAAGGGGTTAAACATCAAACCCTTTAAACCTCAAAGACATGGTTCAACATTGATCATCGTGATGGTCTTATTGAGACAAAGAAAACTATTCTATGTTCTAACCTAATTACCTATGACAATTAGTCCAGATTAAACTGTTGGACTAAGGAATTACTCTATCCTGGGGTTATTTGACCAAGATTAGGCAGTTTGGTCAGATTTATTCACTAACTAACCTAAATCACCCGGCTAAGATTAAACGGTTTAGCCAAGCTTATTCACTACTCCTATCGACATCAATTTAAAGAACTTGGCCATGCTTTAACGGTATGGACAAAATCATTGTTATTGCATGGGGCTCTATTGAATTTCTTTTATGCCCTCTTTTATTCTTTTTCTTCTTTTCTTTTCTTTTCTCAAATTATTTACAGAATGGACAATCATTTGACAAACAAAAACACTTAAAGTGATAACATTTTAGTCACCAGTTGATCCTATAAATTATAGGGTTATAACAATGTATACAAAGCTTGAAGAGCCTCTTCAAAGCGGGTCTCTTCCTATATTTATATAGCTTTTTCTAACTCCCTTGTGACTTCTTGTATTCCCCCTAAATAAACTATTACAAAATTGTTAATCTTCCCTCTACTTGATGACATGTGTATAGAGTAAAGACAAAGTTGAAGATGGTTGGAAAATATCAAATAGACTACAATTGATAGCAATTTCAAATTTCTATTTTGTATTATATATGGATTTTTATCCCTGATTCATGTTTTCCAAAATTCTAGTTGATCATACAATGCTGAGATTTGGAGGTATGCTAATTCCTTAAGGGCGACTGTGTCCATGGCTATATGGTCATAGTGGATTTGAATATCTTTGGACAAGGTGGCCATGAATTCCTAAATCATAGTATGGACTTTGGTTGGTTGGATGAGACGTTTCTCAGTTAATTCCAATGTTACTTTGGTAGTAGACTCGGTAATTTCTCATTTGTGTCTCATGCTATCCTATATTTTGTTGACCAATTATTCCATTGTGAGATTGTCTCCCAACTCTTCTAGTTGGGAAAGTCAACATATTTTGATCAATTCTTATGTTGCTTTATGTAGTTTTGAACATATAGCTATTGAAATCATGGTCTTTTTGTCTTCCCTTAATCCAACTTGTTACCCGTGCTCCAATGACTAAATATCTATCTTTCTTCCCATGCCCGAGGGGAAATAGAGCTTGATCAGTGCATCTTGGTTTGGTGGAATCCATTTGTCAATATCGTTCATGCCTTCTAGGATGGTGTTGAACTGTGTGAGTTTAGTCTACACCCTACAGTATTGATCCATTATGGTGGCAACCTCTTGTTGGAAAATGTTTAGGTGGGAATACATGTTGATTATATCCTCTTCCATCTCTATCTTGAATTTCTCTGTGTTGGCCTTGAATCTTTGCAGAATTTTCTCATCAATATTTACCTGTTGGAGCTTCTCTTCTAGCTCTTTGAACCTTGATTCTTTCTCGAGGTTTTGTTGGTGTAATTTGTGGAGATTATCTTCTATGGCATTCATGAAAGTGGAGCCAGTGGAGGCTATGGAGACTGGGTATTCACTGACATTTCCTGTTATGTGGGTTTGTGTGAGAATTGAGATTGTATTTTCCCCGGTCACCGACACTTTATTCACCTGTTCTTTTACAATCCTTCCTAACACTTTGTTGTATGTGAATTTCTTTAGGTTGGGTACTTCACTTGGTCTGAATGGAGTAAAAAGTCCCAAACCTAACCCACTGAATGGTGTATGTTTGCTGGTACCTGTTGTTGATATCTGTGGGTTATCAGTGTCCATTAGTTGAACATCATCATTTCTTGTTCCAACATCCTTCTTTTTTTTTTCCTCTTCAGTTGCTTTGTCAGACACTTCCTTAGCTTCCTTCTGAGAAACTTCCTTTTCTTTTTCTTCTGTTGTGGCTGCTGTTGCATCAACTTTGGCCTCATCTTTATCTTCTTTGACGATCTTTCTTTTCTTCTCAGCATCATCATTCTTCTTCTTCTGGGCCTTTTCCTTTTTTCTCCTCTTCTTATCTACTATTGTTTCTTCTTCTTCAACAAATCCCAATTGCATGGATGTGGTTACAACATATCCTTTTTCCACTGCCTCTTCTTCTTCCTTCTTTATGGACTCTTCTCTTGCTATTTCTTCATCTGCAAGCCTCCTTATGGGATTGCCTCATCTCTTGAATATGACTTCATCATAAGTCTTTGTGTTATAATGTATTTATTGTTCTTCCCAAACCTTCGATGTGTATTCCTAGGCTACTCCCAACTTGTTGAAATGATCTTTGACGACCTTCTTAGGGTTGTTCCTCCTGAACCTATCTTTTCCAAAGTGGTATGATAACAATATATCCACCTATTATTGGGATTATTTCATGTTTGAGAAGAAATAGGTTCTGATGTATAGCGGGAGTGATGGCCATATAGATTTCTTATCTTTGTAAAGCATTCCCCTAACTCCATTAATTACTTTTTGATAAGCCACTTCGTGGAGTACTAGTTTTTCTAGTACAATTGAGGAAGTATATGGGGAGATTTCATAGCACCATATACCCTAATGTAAGTGTTGTTTTCCATCAAGTACCAGTTCCAAATCCAATTGATGATGGTTATTTATTTGTCATTCATACATGGGGATGATGTGCAAAAACCAAACTCGTATACTGGAGCTAGGAAGTGCTCGTAGATATTTTGATACTCTGTTCTATACTTGTGCCCCCAAAGCACTTTGTTGTATATATGAATGGATGTGTCTACTGGTTTCCATGCCCAACCCACCTTTGGGTATCAATGGGATACACACATGATGTCTATGATATAAGAGGATATATGGAAACTGGGGAAGGTCCCAGACAGGGATTCCACAACCATTGTGATGGCTTCCAATAGCTTTGCTGATAAGATGTCATCCTAGTTGAATGATAACCCTTTGGTTGCATAGTAATAAATTAATGGCATGTATGATAGGGGGAATTTAGAGGCATCCAGTTCCCCATACAATATGCATAACATGGCCACCATGTATTGATAAGGCCTCCTCATTTCAATCGTGGTATATCCGTCACTAGGTATGATTTTGAATTGCTTATCCGACTTGTACCAGATGGGGCATAACTCTTTGGCAGTGTGTCTAAATTCACCAAGGAGTTTAGTGTCTATATTATTGGTTCCTTTCTTGAGATGATAGCATTTTTCTAAGTCCTCGGGCCAAAATGAAGCTATAGGTTCTCCCTTGGTGTTGTAGATATACCTATTCCTCAAATACACATGATTTAGTATCCATGCGATGGCATCAACGTATGGGAATACAACAACATGGGATGCTACCCTATGAATTCTAGATTTTTTGATGTTCTTAAATATCCCAAGCTCTTCCTAGTCCTCTAGATCAGTTGTGAAGTTTTTCTTTTTAAAAATATGATAGATGTCGCCCCATTTGAGTACATATTCTCCATTTCCTAAGAACCTAGAAGTGTCATTGTACATTGCCTCGGCAATGTCATACTCATATTCGATCTGGAAGCCACTCTCGGAGGCCTCAACAATAGGTGCTTTGCTGGTTTCTTTCTTCCTCAGAGACATATCAGAATCTGCATGAACCAAGATGATATTAGTGCAATAGAAAACCAAATAGAAAAATGGTCATGGTTTGATTAACAATTGGTTAAGCATACATATAAGTCTATCTAATAAGCCATGTGGAACACTCAAGGATTCACTGGAGCTGACGCTAGGTGGAATATCATCCTATGAAGATGAAAGTATAATGGCATGCATCTTATATGTATAAGTTTTAGTGAATAGGCGAGAGCCAAAACCATGGATGAGAGGTATTCTGGTGCAATATGAAAAGTTTGAAACTAGATCAATTTGTTCAAATTTATTTGATGTATATCAGAAGAGTTGAGATGAAGTGTGACGATAGGTATATTTGTATACTAGAGGAGTTAATAAAAAGGGCTCTAGCGTGAACCAAGAGAGTTCGTGCAAAAGGTTTTGATAACACCAAGAAATTTTGTTGAGAAGCCTCCAACAAACTGATGCAAATTTTGCGAAGAAGTGAGTTTGCAAGAGTGAAAACTGACGATGTTAGTACTAACTCCTTCGGTGAGACCGAAGGAGTTTACATTAAGTCCTCTGAGTAGACCGAGTGGGTTGACACTAAGGTTTCTGAAGGCATCAAGGAATGTTTCATGAAGTATGCCAGTGAGTAGAGTGAAAACTAGAGGAGTTAGTCCAAAATCCTCCGAAGAGACCATAGATATTTATACAAAGACCTCTGATTTGACGAAGGGAGTTCCAGTTGATTTCTCTAGTTTAAAATAATATTTTAAAAAAAATACTAAGTCTTGGAGGTGGAGGTCCAGGGAACCTCTGCTAGTGCTTAAATATTATTAATCCGAGTAGAAAATGGTGCAAGAAAAGGTAAAAATTCAAATTGGGGTTCACCATCCGAACTCACTTTTCTTTTGAGTTTTAAAACTTTCTATGATTAGGTTTGCAACCAAGTGAGTCTATGGAAAGAGTGCTGATAGTATTTGATGGTTTAGGGAAAAGACTATGATTATGGTTATCAAAGAATGGGCCCTGGCGTGGTTGATCAGAGAAAGAACAACGATGGGTAGCTTGTGGAACTATCAAGGAGTTTGATTGATAGGTTCAAATATGCCAAGGGTGAGGGGATGAAGGATGGTTGAGGGGAGAGGGGGAGCTTGTTTCACGAGTAGAAGTGGAGAGCCACCATTGAAAATAACCTGGGAGACTCAGGTCTAAGGGGAAATAATAAAAAAAAAGAATAATAAAAACATTAACCCTGGAATGATTCACTAGTGAAATAAAAAGGGCACAACATGATTAGGGGTTAAACCTAGCAGTTTTTTGGCACGTGGATAGGGGTAAATGGATGGTGCATTTCTTTCATCTCTTTGGCGACTTGATGGGGAAATCAATCATATCCTCTCTTTTTGGTATTTCAGTGAACAATTATGAATATATGAAAGGGGAGAGACTCCTTTTATAGGCATTTGGGCGCAATAATGTGATATAATGTTGGGGAAGAATAAAACAATTTGGTGAGAAGTCCTTTGATATACACCATAGGACTTTGTGGGAAAGTCCCCGATGTATACTAGAGGACTTAGTATGAAGGGTAATGGTGCTCATCGAAGGATAATAAAGTAACTCCTCTAGTTTGACTAAAGGAGTTTATAAAAACTCCTCTGGTCAAACTAGAGGAGTTGGCATAAATTTGTGCGATGGTAAAAGACTCTTTGGAGGAAATTGAAAGAAGCTTGTCGATGGTTACCAGAGAGATTGGAGGGAAACCATTTGGTGTATAATGGAGGAGTTTGAGGAAACTATTCCAGTGTACAACGAAGTATTTTACACCAACTTGTTTGAAAACCAAAACTTAACTTAAAAAAATTTCTTAAGTGCTTAAAGTCGAAAGATGAAAAACTAGATGAAATATGAAACTTGAAGTAGCATTATTAGAGTGGGAGGATAAATCATCTAGAAGACACGATTCAAGGAGTTTTCAAAGAAGAAAAATAAAGGGTCTCAATTTTCTCAGGTGAGGGGGTTCAACAAGAAAAAGTACAAGAAAATGGAGAGTTTTTGGTGCCCGACACAAAAAATGGTGATACACTGGGAAAATCCATGAATCTATGTAAGGTGGCATCCAAATGAAAACCTTTAAGGGGGGGCAGAGCACTGTAATGCATGAAATAGGTGTGAAAGAGTAGGTCCCATAGTTTTCTAGAGCACAAATTCTTACGAGAGAAAGTTTGTATGATACAACGGGTAAGTTGGGACCATGGCTCATAAAATATTGACCATTAACACATAATTCTTCACATGGAAATGGATTCGGGGAGCAGTGAGGAGTACTACGGGTAATCAAGACACCAGGAATGTTGGAAATATAAATTTTTATGCATTTCCTTGGTGTTTATCTGCTGCCTACGAGCGTCCATAGCCCTAATGGAGTCACCCTAGTGTCATAATCCTTTCTCTGCTACCAACAAGCATCTATATCCTTAGTGGAGATACTTGCATGTCCCATGTGATTTGGAATTCCTTTCCCCCAATCCTTTACCTTTTAAAATATAATTCTCTTATGTTTAGAGAGAGGTGTATGGGGGGATTCCAGTATTCCTTTAAAGGAACTAGGAAGGACACCTATGATAGTGATATTTTCCAACTTGATTATAGATGAGAAAACTCCATGAGTAATATTCTTTGAAATACTAAAAATTACTCTTCCCAAACTATTTATTCTTAGTCCAAACAACATAAGTAATATGTTCTTAGGCAGGGATTTTGGTTTTCAGTTTGTCACATTTTAAATCTACAATGCTCGTGTACTAATGAACTATGTTCTACTACTAGATCTGACTTGAAGTGATGTAGAAAAAAGCTACATAGTTAGGGGTGGGTTATGTCTGTAAGCCATGTCACAAAGGTATTAGGTTGTTGATACCAAATGTGCCACACTTTTACAGGTATGTCTAGGACCAAGCTGTCAAGAATTTAAGAAATTAAGAGTGCTATTTATTGAGAGAGGAATATAAAAGACTTAAAATTAAACAAACTACAAAACACTGAATCCAATGTAAATCACACATAAATCAAAGTAAAAATGGGTAGAAAATTAAAACAATTTTTATTTATTTATTTATATATTAGGAGGGAGCTACCACAAAGGATAACTAATGTAGTGTTTTAGGGTTTGACCATTAATAGGCAGGAGGTCAACGTCCCCTTCAATATTTTGCATACGGTAAGTTCCTAGGCCAAGTTTTTCTTTGATCATGAAAGGTCCAAGCCACAATTGTTGAAATTTTGAATGTTTTCCTTTATCCTCACGTGGATTGTCCCATTTGATAACCATATCACCAACTTGGAAGTCTTTCTCACCATCATACTTCTTATCAAACCAACGCTTAATGGTCTGTTGGTGAGCTTTGATTTTTTTTTTCCTTGGCATGATTCTCTTCTATATTCAACAAAGTATCGATGCATCATTGGATGATGGGACATTCTCTCTTGTAAGATTGTTGGGTGAGTTGTAAGGAAGGAAGGTAAATGTTTGAAGGTAAAATAACTTCTTTCCCGTAGACAATAAAATATGGAGAAGTCCCTATAGAAGCCTTCGAGGTGACACCATCGACTCAGAGGGAACTGGGTAAGGCATTATGCCAATTTCTCTACTGACCGACTACAATTATCTTAAGGATTCCGATCAGTTTCTTGTTTGTGGAATTGATCAAGCCATTTCCTTGAGGGTAATAGTTGGCATCGTATTTTAAGGTAATCCCATTTTCCAAAGAAAACTCAGAAAAATTTAATGATGAGAAATATGTTGTATTATCAAACACAAGAGAGTTAGGCATCCCAAACCTGGTGATAATGTGTTGATCAAGGAAATTCATTATTGTTTCATCATTCACCTTCGTTAATGGAATTTATTTAATCCAACACATAAAATAATCAGTATCATCTAGGATATACCTGCGTTGCTTGGATGAATGAGGATTGATATTACCAATGATATCCAGCCCCCATTATTCAAAGGGTTCTTCAAAAATAATAGGATGAAGTGGAACAACAATCTTATACTTTATTCCAATGGA
>JASDQU010322376.1:880-13045 GCA_032191745.1 Picea mariana | reverse complement strand
TCCCTGAGAATATGGAGTCAATGAAACCACTTCAAGGAGGATAGAAAGGAAAAGGAGCTTCAAGGGTTAAATTCTAGGGGGGATGTAAAATCACAATCCCTAGGTTTAAGCCTTTAGGAAAACAATTAAGGTGGATGTAAAATCACAATCCCTAATGTTTTCCTATGTTTCGATGACTTCTAGCAAGAGATCCAAGGTGGAACAAAGTCAAACCCTAGATTTGTATAATCATAAGCTCTATAATAGTAACAACGAAGACAAGTTTATGGGGATGTACAATTAAAATCCCTAAATTTAACCTTTTATGTTTTAACAAGATTAGGATAAATGATTAACAAGGAAGGGGATGCACAATTGCAATCATTCTACGGTTTTCCAACAAAATTATGAAAGGAAACAAGATAACATGCAACTTTATCCACAAGCAGATAGATAATAAACTTAAATAGAAAGAATAAACACAATTACTTGGAAATAACAGTTACTATACCAATTTTCTATGCATGAGGAAACCCTAATTTCATAAGCCATCCACCAAAAAACAAGCAAAGCATCCACAAATTTGGTCTCCAATTGGTGCACATAAGTACTCCATGAAGAGAAAAGAGTAAAAAAATATTATAGAAGTGATTTTCCACAAGTGTGAGTTATGATTTGACAATGAGGGAGCATTATCCTTCTTATATGAGGTGACCCTAGTGATACAACCCTCAAAATCCGCTAAAAACATAAAATATCCATGGTTATGTACATCCACCTTAATTGTACATATGTAAAGGAGTATTTCCATACTTGTTATGTCTATCAGAGGGTAGGAAAGCCATCCAACAGGGATGAGATGCCCTCAAAACCTTAGGCAACTCTTAAAGTGTTTGGAAAATGGGAAATAGACTTTGTAGGACCAATCAACCCACCAACTAGAATATCGGGAGAAAGGCACATCATTACAACGACGAAAAATATAACCAAATGGGTTGAAGCAACAATAATAAAAGATTGCAGTGAAAAAAACTACAGTGCACTTTATGTTTGAACAACTAATTACAAGATTTGGATGCCCTATAATTTTGATGAGTGATCAAGGAACTCATTTTATCGATAATACCATTCATGCAATGACATCAAAAGAGAACTACATACCATCCTTAGGCTAATGGAACACTAGAAACATTTAATAAAATATTGGAGAATTCCCTAACTAAAATTTGCAATGTAAACATGGATGATTGGGATCTGAAGATACCAGCAATATTATGGGCTTATATAAAACCACATGCAAGAAACTCATAGGGAAAACATCTTTCGGATTGATGTATGGTCAGGAAGTAGTATTCCCTTTCTAATATTTGATACCTAGTATGTGCATTTCTTTCATTACAAACATGGATATTTTATGTTTCTAGGGGATTTTGAGGGTTGTATCACTAGGGTCACCTCATATAAGAAGGCTAAAACTCCTTCATTGTCAAATCATAACTCACACTTGTGAAAAGTCAACCTGAAGACACTTACAAAATATAATTTGATTTTCTTTAAATAAATAAAATTAAATTTTTTTAATAGAAAAAAAATAAAAATAATATATATATAATTGAAATAATGTACTAACATAATGCTTATCCCATAAATGAAGTTAAACTTTACTAGCAAAATCAAATTATATATATATCTATAATTGTATTACATGTGCATAGAAATAAAATTATCCAAATAACATCGGATATGGTAAGATAAGTTAGTTTCAAAGAAAAGTATTGACATAATGCTTATCCCATAAATGAAGTTACGCTTTACTAGGAAAATCAAATCATGTAACTTCAATGATGTATCTTGACACATAATAGTGAATTAAAATTGATATATTAAATAGTTTTAAATTTTAATTTATTTAAAGATTTACGATTACTGAACATTTAGATTTATTTTGAAAGTAATATATTAAATACATTGTATTTATTATGAAAATTAAATGATGATGATACATTTAATTCGTCTATTGGACTTTAAGATAAGAAGGTAATCCATTACTTGCAATTCTTTAGAATTTTGTTTGTGTGCTCAAAAAGTATTAAGAGAAGTTTTCCAAGATCACTATAGTTTTGTTGAGTTAAAATGTTAGGAAAGTTGGTAGTGTGAGAAATATTTTGAAATTGAGATCTAATCTGGGTATATGATGGACAATATAGGAGAAAGTGTTTTTCATCTTCAACCTTCTTAGTGTCACAAAGGTGATACACTCTGTCATCCCATGGCATTTTAGGAATTGAATTGTCCAACGCACAGTTTCATTATGGAGCTTCTGAGAATTTGTTCTTATCTTAAGAATGTTTTTTTCTTTAGACTTATCTTAGCAATGCTTTTTTCTTTAGACTGGTCAAAACAAAGAGATAATTTTGATCTTCTAGATTAGGGTTGATTGCATCCTTATAATAAGTTAATTTTATTTTTCCCTCTAATTCTTTGTCACACAACATTGTCTCCATGACTCCCCAATGGATTAGCCTGGATTAACCAAGATGGGGCATCTTTATGTCATCCTAACTTGAGTCCAAGGTGATTACAACTAGATTTTGAAGAAATTTTCTGAAGCCTTTTGTCTTCCATATTGTTTAACTTATTCTTATACATTAAATATCTAGTCATAATTATTTTACTACCATAAAAATCTATCTACCATATTTAAATTCATCAAAATATTATATTATTTATTTATATAATATGATATTTATATTTATGATAGTTACATTTATGCTATTCAGTTATATGATATTTAATTTTATATTTTTTCATTACACCGACTGATTACTAATTTAACTCGAATTGTTAACTTATTTCTCATATACTCTCGAAACAATAGTTTTTCAAGTCGATCTCCTCTTAGTAACTGCTCACTCTACATGATTCAAGAAGAAGCTGTGTAATTTATTGTAGATTTGGATCATTGACTACCCAATTACAAAGTCCAGCCAAGGTGATTCTAGAAAACCGTGATCCTTGGATGACCTGAATCTATAATTCGATTAAGGAGGGACCAAAAAGTAGAAATTCGGCGTCAACGAGAAATATAAAACCTCCTTAGCCACTCACATCTCACTCCTGGTCGACTTGACTAAGTTTCGGGTGAGGAACGAATTACGGAGGCTACAGAATTAAAGGATTGTTCAACGGAGGACAGTTTTTTAGGATATATTGAAACACGTAGGCGAGAAACGGTTCCTCCAGATTTAGTAGCAGGTTTCAGATGAAGACATGGGCATGACGGCATTGAAGATTTGGGAGTAGAAGAAAATATGTATATATAGAAGACATGTATAATATGATATAAATATTATGAAATAATATATAACATTTTTTTTAAATTTAAAAGTTTACTTCCTTCTAAATCTGAATTTGAAAAATATGTGTAAACCACATACCACTCGTGTAAACATTACATTTGAAATGCTACACATGTAAATGAACATATCTCTTTAAATCTTCACAATCTGATGTATAATACCCTTCGTACATGGTAGTGCAAAGTGCGCGCACTAAATATTTTTGAGATTTAATTAAAAAAGGTGTAAAATATAATAAAAAATAGGTTAAAATAAAATGATCCAAAGAATATCACCCAAGTTGATGGATCTATGGTAGGATATGTTAATTTCAAAGTAAAATTTTAACACTATGTGTAGGTAATAAATGAAGTTAGGTTTTCCTACCAAAATCGAAGCAAGTCACTTCTATGATGTATCTTAAATTTCAAATGCGAAGAATCCTATACAACAACACACAAGTGAATTAAATGACCTTCCTTCACCATCTCAATAAGTGGCGAGAAGATAGTATACATGAAATTGTTACAGGTTTGTCCAACCCTGTGGTTAGCGCAAGAAACTCTAGACCTAGAAAATTCCTCTAAAGATTAAACTCTTTACTTGGTTAGTAGACGAAAACAAAATCTCCACTTGGGACAACTTACAAAGGAAAGGTTGGATTGTCCCCAACATCTGTCAACTTTGCTACAAGGAAGAAGAAACAGTTCAACATCTCTTCATATAGTGCCATTTCAATCGGCTTTGCACTTGACCTTCACATTACCTCTGCGTGGAATGGAACCTCCCTTTCTGCATGTTTTTCCCATTGGACATCCAACGAGCGAACCACAAATTTCTACCTCCTTTGGTCAATTGGTTTATATGGCTGGCCAGAAACAACAAGATTTTTGATAATAAACCTTCTACTGTCAATACAGTGGCATATAAAACTCTTGGCCTACACCAAATTTGGAAAGACATACACCCAGTCAAGGTGACAAAAAAAAACATTTATAAGCCCACTCATCGCAGAGGATACACATACAGGGTGGTTTGATGGTGCAACCCAACATAACAAAACATTGAGTGGTGTTGGTGGACTGATAAGAACAAATAAAAACTCTCTTTACAGATGGGCTTTCAGCTATGGTCCGGGCACCAACATAAGGGCAGACTTATTGGGTGTCTGGGCTAGACTACACCTAGCCACAAGGCTAAATATTGATCACCCTTAACTGATCGATGACTCCAGAGTTATCATAGATTTGTTGAATCAAAATGACAAGCTTCAATCAATCACTCTCCTGGCCTCGATGGACCGAATCAAATTACTCCAACGTCATTTCAAGAAGCTCATTTCACACATGACTCCCGAGAGTACAATAGGGAAGCAGACCTGCTACCTAAGACAACACTTCAAAAAAACGAAGGCCTGGTCACTTTCAACCATTGGTTGGATGGCCATGAGGGCCCCTCACATGTTATCAAATTATTCTAAGTATGGAGCCACCAGTCCCTGTCATCATTTTCAGTATATTCCCATTTCTTTTGGTCCTTTTGTTGAGGTAGTTGCGTTGGAAGCGAACAAGTATATCAAATTATTCATTTCTTCTCTCCTCTACTTTTCTGATTTGTTGTATTTATTTCTTTTCTCCCAGCGCAGTTCTTTCTCCTTCGAATTGGATAGACCAATTGTAGGAGAAAGACTCTCCCCACCATTTGTTTCTTTTCCATGGATGAAATCTGTTGTGAGAACATATTATATTTTTAATATAATTGGGCAATTTTTTTCTACTAGAAAAAAAATTGATTTTGATATTATTAGTTAATGGACAACCTTAGTGGAGCTCTTAAATTACAATATCATTGTATTTGCCCAAGAAATATTAACATAGACGGAGTGGTTTATTGTGTGAAGTTTCATCGCCCTTTATAATAGAATACAGATCTCTCTCTCTCTCTCTCTCTCTCTNTATATATATATATATATATATATATATATATATATCTATATATATATATAATAACTTCTATACGGGTCATAAGTAACTTCTAGTCTTTTATAATTGGCATTGCATCAACAACATTCATCATTAAATGACAAAAACATTTTTTCTCATTGCTTTGTCCATCTTGCCAAAACATGGTATCAAGGATCAAAATCATTGTAAACGATTTCTATAATTCTATTGCAATGCCTTCAAATGCATATACAAGTTTATCTTTCTGTAACCAACCAACATAACTTAACATCTTTGACAAATCCACTACCTAGCAATGACTTCAGCAATGACTACTTCCTTATGAAAGAATACATTCACTACATTTTTTTAGGAAACAAACAATGGTGAGGACTATAACACTACCCAACTTTCACTTTTACAATTGTCCTCTCATAACTATGTGATACATTACATGCTATTATTATAATGGTATATTCCTATAATGGAATTTAGTTATACATCAATATCTCCTTTATTATTTTATTTTTTTAAAGTAAGGAACTATTGTATTATAAATGAACATATTGTACAAAAAGAGAAGAGCAAAGTCGATCCCAGGAGACCATGACAGTCTTTGGAAAAAAAAGGACCTGCCCATATGGAAAACCAGGCCAATGTACTTATCATAAAAGTTTTGATAAATTGTCTAAGATCTGTCTGAACAAAATTAAACCTTTGTCTAACACTAGCAAACTTATAAGCATATGAAAAACAAGAAAACTAAAATCCAAGCAACTCTGATTAATATTCATGAGAAACCTGTGGTTGAGGGGGAGCAGGAACAGTGCTCTATGCAGCAGAAGGCGAGGTCTCTGGGCCTGTATAGAGATGCTCTGGGGAATAAAGGAACCACCCAACCTATTATCCATCCATGTGAGAATATCAACCACGTAAGCATTATGAACTTCTTCACATGCTCAGATCCTCTGCAACCTACAATCACTTTCTTTTCTGTCTTCCACTGTCCAAATTGACCCACAGCCAGTCAAAACACATCCAAGCTCTCCAATAGCTTTCTCACGCGCCATAATAAATCAATATGAATGCTATCTCAATCATGTATAAATAACTAGTATACCATAGCAATCATGTCACTATTGAATCACAAGAGTGTTGCTCACTCCATACACCAAATCAACCAAATTGAGGCACATCATAGAAGCCATACCAAGAATTCCCTAATTATTCGCAACATATCAAACAATAGCATCTATCAAGACAATAAAGTAACCATACCAGTGTCTCAGTGATAGATTTGAGGCCATAGAATTCAGATCTGAAACCTGCCTCATCATCCAAGAGCTTGGCACTAGCTCAAACACAAATCTCTATGATTTTATTTAGTCCATGCTCCCTGTACACAGTCATCCCACGTGTACACTCACCCTATACACAACCATTCTGCGTGTACACGCACCCTATACACAAACAACCCGTGTGGGCATTAGGAAATAGGGTTTTCTGTGAATTCGAGAATTTTTCTATCAAGGTCTCTGACATTGCCGAAACTTTGATGCGTCCATGAGATCCTCCTCTCGCTCTCTTCCTCAGAATATATCTTCAATCATGCTCAAGAGATCCACATCAACAAGATGCTCTCACAAGAAGCTCTCCATCAATACTCCACAAGATATTCACAAGAAGCTCTCCATTGATCCACAAAACATATTCTTACCAAAATGTGCATTTTACAAGAGATCCTAGCTTCTTATTTATACTTTCGTCTTCTAGGTCACTTAACCCATTTTTAGGGTACTTAACCCATTTCTAGGTCACTTAACCTATTTTCCTTATTTTAGGGTTAACCACTTTCCATGAATAGAAAGTTCTCTAATACTTTATCATTTAAATATTCCTTCTTGATTTTGTCACTTCATTTTATCATTTAAATAATCTTTCTTGATTTTGTCACATTACTTTATCATTTAAATAATGATTTCTTCTTTTCAAGAACTTTGACTTCTTTGACCTTTTGGGGCTTCAAGCCATCATATGGGGGTTCTTCAACTTCGTAGAGCCATAACTCTCAAACCATGAGGAGTTATGTGACATTCCACATACCACTGGAAATGGCATGTCAAGCACTATCCATCTAGGATAGTTTCACCAACAACTTCAGTGATCTTCATCTCATTATTCCACATACAATCATGGGTCCTCCAACCGTTCTCCTAGGATAAATCAATCCGTAAAGCATCTTCCTATGAGGGCTTTCACCATAAGGGTACCACTTTGGAGTTCATCCATTTGTGCACCTTATCAACCATGATAAAACAATAATGATTCATCTTTGCCTCAATTCACCACTGCATCATATATATAAACTATGCATCATGTATCAATGACAACTCATTGATCCATCTTCATCAATGCCTCATATCAATGATCCATCTTTATCAGTTGGTTTCCACTTGGACATCTATCATTCTCATCAACAACATCAAATCAATTGGTTTTTGCTTGGACATCTATCATTCTCATCAATGCATATTCATTGTTCATCAATCATCAATCAATCAATTACTTGACATCAATCAAACCAAACCATTTACATCAATGACATATGATCCAACAATATCCCAAATAATCAAACCATTGGCATCAATGACAACGTGATCCAACAATCCTCATTAGCAAGGAAATCATTCAACTCTTCATCATTCTCAAATACTTGGAGATATTCTTGGTTATCAGGAACTGAGGGTATGGAAATTATTTTTACTTGAAAAGTATTCTTATTATGGATATCATGTGGATTAAACAATGATTCTTATTATGGATATCATTTTTCTTTTCTTCCGCCATTGAGGGTTTCTTGGGTGTGCGAGAGCGATTGTCCTAAAGAGAGACAAGCTCGAGACCCAACTTGTTATACTCGGACCTCGTCGGGGACATGCATTGAAAAAACAATCAAGAGCAGCTTGCTCTGGTACCACTGATCCAGATTATTTTCGGCACGAAATGAGAGCAAAGATATAATAAAGAAATGCATAGAGACATCACGTATATCCAGTAATATAACAAAAATATATCAGATATGCAACCATAAACACAAAGATACAGTAATACACGATTTCTATTAATGAAAGAAATGTACAGAGACTGTAAAAATACAGAGTGAAAGACTCGCTAGAATGGTGGCAGCTTATCTCTGAGAAGAGATGTGACGGCTACTCGCATTCGCAAGAAGATGGTTACAATGAGCCTTTGAAGGCCATTTTACAATAAACGGGAATGTAAAAATTCCTAGACATCCAAAAACCTAACCCTAGGAGATGAAGCGCCAAAAGTCATGTGGGCCCCGTTTGGGTAAGTTGGTGCATCAACTTCCCGGGGTCGTAACTTTTGCATACGATCTCCGTTTTAGGCGTGTGATAGCTCGTTGGAAAGGTATAGTCTAGGAGATTCATTTTGGGGGCTCAATATTTCCTTCAACTATAATTGAGAACCTCGATCGCGAAAAAACTTCATTTAGGCCCTCAAAATGGCCCCCGAAGTTAAAACCTGCTAAAAATAGTAAATTTCCAAAATTGTCAGAAAGCCGTTTTGATCCATTTGGAAAAGGTGGGTGGCCACCGATATCCACCTGGATCACCATTGGCATCAATGAAAACTTGATCCAACAATCCTCATTAGCAAAGAAATCATTCAACTCTTCATCATTCTCAAATACTTGGAGATATTCTTGGTTATCAGGAACTGAGGGTATGGAAATTATTTTTACTTGAAAAGTATTCTTATTATGGATATCATGTGGATTAAACAATGATGTAGAAAGTGCCCAAGGATATTATTTTTGGTTTTGTTCTCTAGGAAAAAAGGATATGTTAAATGAACTAAATGATTCCATTAGTTCATTTACTCTTTGCACATAAAGTTTTAATCTTTGCTTTTTGAGTTATTTGGTTTATAACCACTTTAGAATAACCATTTATAATCAAATGTTCAATTTTCATTTGTAATGCCAGGATCATCCCCTGAATCAATGCCTCATATTATACTTTATTGTTTGTGCACGAAAAATCCAATATGATAGCATGTGGATGTATAATTTTATCAGGATTTCTGAAGACAACTCCAACACCATTGTTCGAGCTTGAACACAAACCATCCAATGACATTCTCCAAAATCCAGAGAAAGAGTTTTCTTCCCTTTTAATATTAGGATTATTCTGAGCCAAGCACATAATAATTTCCTATACCTGCATCAACATAGTCTTCCATCAATTTATTTTATTTCTTCTTGAAAGAGAAATGATTTCTATTTACATTAGGCACCTTGAACATTGCTACATATTTATTTGTTAGCATCATGCAACTACCATGATTCATGATATAACCTCTAATCATTGATGACTAATCTCTTTCGAGGACTACTCCATAGCTTGGAGGAAGATCAACCACTACGATGGTGAAAACAATGATGCTATGAGGGGCAGATGTGATCCAAGCATAAAAAAACTTTAATTTCTCAATAAGCATGAAATTTGAGGGAATAAATGGCATAAATTCTCTCACCCATCTCATAATATCTACTACAGCTCATACCAAGTTCTTCCATTACAGCTAGGGGCATAATGCTATTTTTTCTCCAATGTATACCAAACAATTATGAAGCGCTACCTCACGATTCTCTATTGAAATATAAAAAAGGGGAAATTTTCCTTTTAGCCTCATTGTTGATATGTTTTTATTTTTCCTTGGATTTGCAAAAAGAACATCTGTTCTACTGCTTGGCTTATTCAAACTTCTTTGAATGTTTTCTCTTTGATATGGAATTTTAATCACTTCCATAAAAGGAATATTGTTTCTCAATTTGGAAAGATCTTGAATTATATTGTATGTTATATGATTAGGATTTGTAAATTTTTTGTTGCTTACTTATTTCTAAACCACTTGATCTGTTCTTCTCTTTTTCCTTTTCTTTTTCTTTTTCCTTCTGTTTTTCTTTTTCTGTATTTTATTTCGATCTAAATTTATTTACTCCTGCCCATGTTTGGACAACATTGTCTTACAAAATATCTTCCTCCTCTTTCTGATTGAATATATACATGGATGAATCTCCTTCATACATCTATGCAGATTCAAGAAATTCTTCTTGAATATAGTCAACCTCTAAATCAATATTCTATTCATAAAAAGCATCTTCAAGTACTATTGCATTTGGATTTAGTTCCCTTGGGATTCTTTGTCTTTTTTTATCATCAATACCATTATTTATTTCTCTCTGTTCATGAATAGGATTTATCCTTTGTTCTGGAATATGAATTATTGGATTAGGATTATAGTTACCATTTCTCTTTAATCTAGTGATTTCATTTCTCATCTTCCGGATGGTTTGATTAATTTTTGCTATGTTTAACCTTTGTTTCATTTCTTATGCTAGTTATCGATCATTTCTCAAATCAAGAATTGTTCCTTAGAACATACCTCTAATGGTTCCTTGAGTTTTAGTATTACGAGTTCTTTGATATTCAATTCTTATTGAACTTGATGCACCTTGATCATAAATGGTAATATCGTCCATTTAATTCTAATTTTTTTGAAGAACAAATTCAGGGTCTGCACTAGTTTCCAACATAATTTCTTCCATTTTTTTTCCATTTTGTATTGCATGATCTGAATATTCAATTCAATAATCTCTAATGGAAAACTTTACATTTGATGACATTGATTTTTTATAATATCCCAATATTACTCGATCATTTGGCTTTTACTCTTCGCGAATTTTATTGAGTTTTTTGAAAAATATTAGATTGAAACATTGAATTATTTATCCTTTATTCATGTGAATTTGGATGAAATTGTTGAGGAGACTATGGTATACCACTCGAGCAACATAGCAGCATACATGGTAAAAAATTATTTCTCAATATCATCAAAATATGAAATATATCGTATGGGAAGAGATGTGTACTATTCATATGGTGTCTAAAGGAATAATCTCACCATAACATAACATAACAAATCCAGATGTATTTTAGGATGAAGTCTTCCATCTCTTGAAAACGTTGGCAATGCTCCCCGTTGGAGAGTTGGTAACATATTCTTCTCTCCTTGAAGATTGAGAGGTGAATTTGTGGCCCTTATTAATGGAATTTTGTGTTTCTCATGCCTTTATTCACGCCTTCCTCATGAATTTATTCACACCTTTCCTCATTTGTTTCTTCTCTATCCTCCATGATTTGAGGCTTTTTTTTTTTCAATATTTGAACCTTCTCCTTTTTCTTTGAGTTTCTTTCTTTTACTCCTTAATAGGGCCTTTGCATGATTTTGGTTTCGATTTATTTCTTCTCTTATTTGTCTTCTAAGAATTTATCTTTCTTCTCTTCTTTGTCTTCTAAGAATTTCTCTTTCATCTTCTTGAACAAGATTCTGCAAAGATCTTTCCAATTCTTTAGGAATTTGAGAAGTTTCGAAGACTAGATTGTACAGTTGATGTAAAATACTTCTTTGGTTTCTCAATCTGAATGGTAATTGGGGTTGTGTTACATGTGCACACCAAGCTCTCAATTTTATTGTCTTAGTGTCTCTCCAAGACAAGAAGTTAGGATTCTTTTCAATTCTTTCCAATGGAAGCCTTCACTCTCTCCCTCGCACAAATGACTACACCCAAGTTTTTCTTCTCGCTCTCCTCGCATTACCACTTCCAGTTCCTCCTCAGATGACGTCATCCCATTGATCCTCACTTCAACAAGCTCCATATTCCTTTGTCGACACATAACGTACCTGTGAATGAATCCTTTCATATATATACACATTCGAGCACTAATTATTTCCTCATAAGTACATCGATGACCTTCTCTCAAGCTTGACTAACGCACCGATGCGCTTCTACTAAACCTCACTACACACGTTCCTTT
>JASDQU010322374.1:0-10941 GCA_032191745.1 Picea mariana | reverse complement strand
ACGACCCCTCGGACAGGGGGGATCCTCCCCCCTATGACCCCCTAGGCATGGAGGGCTACAACCCCCCTATGAATCCCTGCCCCACATGTGCCCAACGCAACGCAGTGTGTGGGGTTGGTGATGCAAAGAATATAACACATACCCAATAATTTTACCTATATGATTAGCGAATACACTTAAGTATGGTGGTGGTTTTCACCTCATGTGCACTCTTCTATTATAATATGTTCCTTGTTATATAATAAATACCCTTTTTTGGCAAAATAAAAAGAATAATTTGTGGTTGACAGATTCAACGTGCTAAAAAGATTATGTTCAGGGAAATAATACTAAGAAATGTCAGTAAGAGTTTGTGAGAATGTTGTTAATATATACATTGACTTTTCTTAATATCTAGATTTGTCAAGAGCCACAAGTAGTTGTCACTTTAATTTTTAATCTAACTCAGAAAATATATGCATCACATTTAGTGTTCAATATAGCAAAATGAGATGTGTTTAATATATCAAAACCATATTTTAATATGTTTTAAAGCCTTATCCAAAATGTATGGATCGATTATCTGGAAGAGAAATCATATCGAGCTTGAGCTGGAATGATAATTAAAAATATTTATCAAGAAAAAATCACAACCAATCCTCCTCAATGTGATTAATAGATCATTTAATCATGCAAAAAAATTGACTAAAAAATACCTCTCAATGTAAAAAAAAAAAAATTGAAACCAAAACCATTTATTCAATAATACAAAGCATATAATGGATATGCTAGGACATGTGTGTCACACACCTTGCAGGAATGCATAGCTATATTGGGGAATAAATGCATAGTAGGAAGATAGGGAATAAATGCAAATCACTAGAAAGCAATGAATGTTAAACAATGTTGGCTTTAATAGTTAGCAACAAATACATACAAACATATATGGAAGCAAGGGACACCAGAAATTATATTCAAGAAACCCCTGAAGGGGAAAATATATATTACAATATAGCATTCCCATGTGTACATTCTATTGTCCAAATGGTCTCTTTATATAACCATGGGTGACCATAAATACTAAGATTCAAATAGGTAATTACATCACATCATATCCATAACCATCTCCACAATATCTCCTTAAATCTCTCAACTCAATCCATGAGATCTGCATCCCTAATATCTCTCCTTATCCTCATATTTCACTCATACGTAGACATTATTTATGGTCTACATCATTACAATTATGCACTCATATACATTAGACATTATTCATATATCACAAGTATTAATTATTCCTTCATACTCCCCCTTAATGATACTTGTGATCCCTTCAACTAATCTTTGAATTTGTCCAATATTTAGCATCTTCTTATTCTTTGTCTTCATCTTTTGTCTTTGGTCTTATTCATTCTCCAGCTTTAATCTTCTTCTTATACCTGCATAGTATAAAAAACATATTTGTGGAAGTCAATATAAAAACGTTATCATCCACCGAATACATGGGTCGCTAACCGTTGTATCCACCAGTTCTATAGGAAACTCTTCCTTGTACATGGTTCATCAACCATTTTTGAATCGTAAATCTCATGCATGTACCTGTAATTCCCCCTGAATTATCATCAATCATCATATTGGGTATGTTTTGGATTACCCATACATCATGGGTTTTGGTGGATTACCCTCAACCATTACAACAAGTGATTTATGGATTATCACGAATCCTCCTTTGTCATGACAAGTGGTTTTTGCTTACCACAAACAACACATTAGATCAAGTGGTTTCTAGCTAACCACAAACCTTCAACATAAAATTATGGGGGTACACTTGCCTCTTCATGGCTTACATCAACATTGACTCGGGTACATACATCATGCCTCTTCACGTCTTACATCATCATTTACTCAGATACAACATACTTCTTTATACAAACATAGGACCAATATCATCTTTGTTTCCATCATCAACACAACATTATCAAAAACGATATTCTAACTTCTTAGCGATCTCATTCTTTATGGATCTCAAATTATTTAACACATGGTACTACTTATTTACCTTTCTTTGCTTCCTTCTCCATTCTTTGTCTTCTTTGTTGTTGCATTCTTCCATCCTTTTTCGATGTTTCTCTTCCACTTATTCATTCCTTTTCTTTCTTCCTTCTTTTGTTGCTTCATCTTTCTCTGTCATCTACTTCTGTCTTGGAGTCAATATTGTTTTTCATCTTCATCAGTCATATTTTTTTTATCATCTTCTATTGTGAAGGACTCAAAATCTTCTTCTCTCTTATTCATCTACTTCTTGTGTAATTCTTCTTAACACCTACATAAAATTGTTCTCGTAGGAGGGAAGTCTACATCCAATAAGACACCTGCAATATTCTTCGTTCACATGCAATCACATGCTTACAAAATATGTTTCTTGTTGGATTGTGTTACCCCCTAGCCTAGGGGTAACTAAGGAGATCATGTCTTGAGGCCCACAAGTCCTAGACATGGAGTGTCGAGATCCAGACGACTTGAGCATAGCCCCAGAGGGTCCCTCTTTTTAATAGCACAATCCACCTACCACCGACAACAGTGCCCATCACACCAGCTTAGTCCTACACTAGCAATGGGTCTTGATCCATGAGGTAATGAGTCTGGGTATCATGGTATGTATCGCTCTAATATTTAAAACATTCAAACATGATGTATTTGAATATTTGTGTATTTCATAACATTTTCTTGACTTTATGCTCTTTTCCCTGCTTAAAACTGGGAAGGTGACATGGCACCCTAGTAAGTTGGTCTCCCTTTAGGATAGGTTGTCATTTAGTGGATCTCTAAAGAGTCATTGCTTGTTCGCTCCATACTTACCACTTTCCATCTTATCCCCCTCCATCTATCCATATTTTTTGGAATTGGGGGTAGGCTTCACTTGGAAAGGGTTGTACCTTACCTCATGGGAAGAAGGGGTAAAGGCCCAGAGGGTAATGTAGTTGGAAAAATTTAAGAACCAAATTTTAACCTTCGAGATGCTTCACCCAGGGATCCCTGAGAAATATTTGAAATGCTTCTCAGCAAGAAAAGGGGACCCACATATGAATAAAACACTCAAGGCATATGTTGGTGGATAGGAGGTCTCATCATGAGTCGGCCTATCATGACCATAAACATGTAGTGGTATGACACTATTTAATCCATATGGTCACCAATGCATGGTAGTGGCTCTTGGTTTCATGGCCAAGAGAAAGGGGGTCTCATTACAATCTATCATTTTCATCTCCGTGAAATGTTTGTGGATGGAACTGCCACTAGTTGGTCACTAAGACAGGGTGATGGCCATCAACTCTTTCCTTGCAACATGAAGAAAGAAAGATAAAAATAAGAAACCAAAGATAAAAAGAATAAATGGAAATCAGTGGGATTGGAAACATCTACATCCATGACACAGTGAAACTCACCCTCAACAAAGGGACCCGTAGGTAAGTGTTACATTTCCCTGCTATCACATGCACCCCATACCCAAATTTTTTCCCCTTACCACTGCATATACTTGCATGAATTGGATCAAGCTCCACTTGGGAAACGACCTTGAATTGAGGGATATTGGCCCAATAGGATGCCCTGAGACCTTATCCAAACCTATACTTGTCAAGTTGCATAATTTTTTGAGCATTTGTTTAGGTTTAGGGAGGTTTGATGCACATGTTTGGGCATTTTAATTGTTAGATGTGATTTGTGTATTATGAGTCTTGTGATTTATGGACCTCTAGAGGGCATACTTGTTATCTCTACAGGACCTTGCCTAGTGGACAGGTGCACATGAGGGAATGATTAGCTCAGACCTTCATGAGGGCTCAAATCCCACATATGGACGTTGAAACCCCATCCAGGGGGTAAGAAGAGATTGAAGGCTTGAACCAGAAGAAAGAAGGGTGTTGCCTTTGGAGGCACATTGGTAGACCTAGACTTAGGGGATTGTTCCCTTCCTGCTTTAAAATTCACCTTTTTAGGCCTTGGATGTCACTTATGCAGCCCTAGACGTCATCTACTATCTAGGGTTGTCACCTTGGGGGTATTCCTAAGGTTATTAGCATGTGTGGGCAAGGATTTTGGCCTTTGGAGGCCCAATGTTTCACTTCATGTGCCCAACATTTCATCATGGAGGCCCAACATCACCCTATAATGGCATGACATCACCCTTAAGAGGGTATTTATATGCAAATTGATTTTATTTTGTCAATAATTTAATTTTTGTAAATAACTGGCCAGGTCAACCCGATGTTTTTACCTAAAACTTAATTAAGGTCAAGTTTTTGTATAAATAAACAAAAAGTGACATTCATTTTGGAACACAACTTGTCATGGGACAAGGGGAGGTATGAAATTTCTCCCTAGTTGGGTGTACTTGGCTAAAATAGTGAGGCACTACTCTTCTTGGAGGCTTGTTTTAACACTTGGATCATTTTTTTGAAGTTTTATGGTGATCTTGCATGGTATATTCATGATTATTCTTGGTGCAAGTTAGTAAAATCTGAATTTTGTCATCTATTGAATGGTTAATGGTATGGTTTTATTTTCTCATACAATGTTATGAAATTGCATGGTGTATTTAATGCTTGAACTAAGAAACTTAAAGTGCTAACTTTCTTACTTTTTTATTTGCCTAGCTTTATAAATTTGATCTAATAATTAGTGAAATCCTAGGTCCCTAAAGTGCTACCTCCCTTGAGGTATTTACTTAGTTATTGTGCTCAATATAATTCTCATCCACAAACTCTTCAAGAGGAAGGAGGCTCTAGGGCCTAGAAGTGCCTACACCCTAGCTCACCTCCCTTCTTAGGGTCAAGAAACCTAGGAGGACTTAAGGTGCTATTCGTCCTAGGTCTTGGATTTTATTGAATAGTGTGCATTATAATATATTTTCAACCTTCAAAGAGGTCACCTCCTTAACTCCATCTACCCCTAAAAGGCACTAGTCCTCTCTTCTGACCTTTTGACAAGACTACCAACCTCAACTCAAACTTTCCACATTATACTCTACTAATTTACTAACCTAGTCTAGACTACTAATCATAAAGCTTATTATTGCTAACATCACTGCTACAACCTTTTGTTTGCAGCCTCATCGAGCCTACTAACCAAGTAAACCTACCCATAAATTGCACAAAACCTTGGCGTTATCACCTCAAGGATTTAATCTACCTTTTGTTACTATTCTAAGTGCATTTTCTAAAGTTTCCATAATCACTTTGTTGTTTTTGTAACTCATGTTACAACCATTGTGTGCAGCCCCTATCATCCCACTAATTGTTTGTAAGACAGCCCAGAATTTGTACTAGGAAATCTATAATCAGTAATTGTTAAAGTAGTTTCTCCATTGCTTGAACATTAAGGTACTTTTTCTGAAGTGTGTTACTGTTGTCATCACTATCAATTTGATGCTTTTGCAAACACTTTGATAGCCCTTTTAAGGTCATTAATCGACTTGTGTTATTATAGAAATTTGTAAGTGTCAAAAGTATTATCATTTACAAATCCTTTATATCTATTGTTTGTCATCATAATTTACAATTTATGGATGCATTGTTGTTGTTATACATTTATCTCTTGTTCATGCATAAGATTGTTATAGTAGCACACTTCTATCTTGAATTCACTGATTAAAATCATTGATGTCATTGGTTATTGTTAACGTTTTTTGTTTCATTGGTAAAGGGTGTTGTCACCATTTAAATTTTGGTATGAAATCGAGATTTCAAGGTTTAGCAAGGTGCTAAACCGATTTGGAGGTCAGACAAATTTGGGGGAGTGCCAGAAAATGGAAAAAGAGATCAAGTTTGGGGGAGGTGTTAAGCAAATCGAGCTCGAAAAGACGTAGATCACCATCCGCCGAGATCAACGGTTAGGAGATATTTTGGAGTTTGAAACAACGTGGAGGTTAAAATGGCTAAGTGGACCCGAAATTTCAACCGTGGTTTCCCCACAAAGGTACGTAGCATCTTCAGGTGTATTTCGGGGTGAAAAGCGGGTAGACTCAAAAACTCCCTATCACACCCCCGAAATCACATGCTAAATGTAAATTTATTGGGTTTAATTTGAGGACAATGAAACGTGACGGCGAGTCAAATCGTCTCTAGGAACTTGCTTGTGCACCATTCGTCCGTGTAGTGCCAAATCAGCGCCGCCAAATAACTGATTTAATACTCATCATTGGAAATCAATGGTCGAACGTGAGAGGCCATTATCCCTGTAAGGATTTTCGTCAGTAGCCAATGATTAGTATTTGATGGTGACGGTTACTCAAAACATAGGTGAAATTACTCTATTTTGGGTAATTGATGGCTTATTCCAGAACGATATAACTGCAAATCAAAACGCTCGACCAATTCATGTGCAATTGAGGAAAATAGGCTCATGTTTCCTAACGAACCAGAGGGAGCCGAGGAGAAATATTTAGCGGTTTTCAGCAAATCAGGGAATATGACAGAATTATCAAGTAAAAAGAGAGAAAGGCATGCTTTGCAAGTCCTAACAACAAAATCCCGTGCAAAATCGGCTAATGAGCCAGAATCAGGCGAAGAGATTAGGTTAAATCCCATTGTGAAGGATTTGATCGTTAATGGATATGCAGATGGATACAACACACAAGTTGGCGAGAGAAAAGGGAAAAAACAACGAAAGGAGGAGGCTAAAGCTGGAACAGTCAAAGGCGTTGAAGAATACCAGCCTAGCTGGCTTGACACGTTAAAGGAAGAGATTGAAAACCTGAAATAAATTGCAAGTTGAATTGAGTATATTTCAAGGAATCTTGTGATAATGCAGACAAGTGGCATTTAGGGTAAATATCTTAGTTATTTCGGTTTTTGTTTATAGTTGTTTCCCTAGAAAGTAGGAGTTCGGTTTTGATAAGTTACTCCCTCTGTAACCAATGTCTATTTTTAGAATCTTGGTAAGAATGACCGTTTTTTGGTCTCCTATGTAATTTATCTATATATACTGTTAAAAAGAGAAAAGAATGGTTTGACTAGCCGGAGAAGGGCCTGCCCTTGTAGTAGGAAAACTTTGTGATTTCTTATGGATTTTAATATAAGCAGAGAAGGTCTTCTTAGATATCTGAGATTCATCATGGTGTTAATGTTCAGTATGCTTTCTTGTATTTCATATTCATGAATGTGTTTTGCTACTAGTGATAATCTTTAAGCGAAAGAAGGAATTAATCTTGTTGGTGCTCCTTTGCATATTTATTATACATGTTATGTGTTTATTGGTTTCTAGTTCAGAATTCACCCTTGATTGGTGCTCTGTTTTTGGTAGCCAACCTTTACGTTTCTTCTTCTAAAGCTATCCCAAGAGATTCATCCTTTGTTAGATGTCTCTTGTCATAGTGGTCTTTCCTTTCTTTCCCACTGCCATCTCATATTACTTATTTGGCTGAAAACCGTGCCTATTTTTCCTCTGTTCCCTTAGGAATACATAGCTTATAAATCTTCATACGATTTCAGGAATTGACCCCATTGCCCAATGGCCCTTTTCTCTTGTTTGTCCTACCATTTTTTTAAAAACCATCCTATTGCAGAATCTGACCTCTGTGTGTCCATTGCTAAATATTTTTGAGTATTTTTAGTATCTGTATTTCTGAGAGATCCCTCTCTGGTTGGAAGGGTCATAATCCAACCTAAACTTGGTTGAAAAAGTTACCTATGTCATTTGTCTATCAGCCTGACAAATTTACAGAGTACTAACATTCTGGCGCCATTGTCGGGGAGCGAAGGTGAAATATTCCCTATGAGAAATGACAAAGTTCATATCTGAGTACTGATGGTGAAAAGTATTTAGACATAGAAAGGTTGTACATCATTCACCTAGCGACTCCATTTTCAAGAATCTAGAATTCAAATTTTTCATTGTGACTCCACTACCCAAAGACTCAATAGCTAGAAGATTTTATTGGCGACTCCAATCAAGCTTCAAATGTGATTCAGACACTCCACTCGAAGATGAGATCCCTTGACAGAGGTATGAAAGGACATCATGGGAGAAAACAAGTAAAACAAATGTTTCCTTACTTGCTGCATGCAAATGATGATCAAGAAAATCTCAAAAGTGTATATCCTCCTCTCAAAGTTATACATATATCTCCTCATTTTATCATTGATTTTGATCAAAATATCCCATCTGAGCCATATGATAACCATGGCCAAGTTGATGAACCTCATGAAACCAAGGGTAATGTCTCACCTCTTATACTTGATCCAACACCCTCCAAGATTCAGCATAGATACAGTCCTTTAAAATTACCTCACATCCTTCATGACTTTCCTCCAAAGCACTATAAGTACCTACATGTGTTTGATGGAGAATCTAATACCACCACAGCTGAGAAACACATCCAAGAGTTTGATAATTTTATAGATTTGTTTGAATTTGATCATGATGACATTTATATGAGGGCCTTATCTCAATCCTTGAAAGGGGATACCAAAGACTAGTTAAAACATTTTCATCCAGAGACAATTAGCTCATGGGAGGAATTGAAGAATGTCTTTTTGATGTTTTGGGGAAAGAAGAAATTTTTGGATCTACAGATTACCAAGTTCTATGCCTTAAAAAGGCAGAGCAATGAAACTATTTTTTACATTTAGTAGAAGGTTTTCCAGTATTTATTACAATTTTCCCAAAGAAATTCAACCCACTGAAGTTGCTGCCATGCTCCATTATGCAACAAATTTTCATCCATATTTGTCTTTCCTCATGATGGAAAGAAGACCTAAGTCCTTACAACAATTGTTTAATGATGCTCGGGATATTCAACACAATATCCAAGCATATGAACAGATTCGAAATGAGGATTTGGATGCTCAAGAACATGAAAGTGAATATGAACATAAAACAATTGATTGGAATCTTGAGCAGAGAATTAGTAATATGATAGACAGTCAAGAAGATGAATTTGCAAATCATTTTGTTGAAGAGCAGGTTGATGTTCCAAATTTTTTCTTGTTAGATGACATTGCAGATGTTGTTGATTTGCCTATATATGATGAATATGATGATGATTTTGATGTTGACTTCCTAGAACAACCAATTGCATGTTCTCTATCAGAGAAGGTTCCTTTTCAACAATCAACTTGTACTTCATAGTTACAAAGAAGAAAATATTGAACCAGCTGAAGGAAATTCTTTACCTTTATGCTTTTCTTCATTTCAATTATTGAAAGAAAATTATAAGATCATCACTAAAGCAAAGGAATGTGTGTTGATGCCAAATCACACTGATTGACTGGAACAAATTGACAAGAAATTGCAGCAATTTTCTCATGTTTTCAATGACCCTGTCAATTGTTATGTAGAAAGTCTTGTTAGTTCAAATTTGCAGCCATTGGTCGAAGATGAATCTGAAAAGGAGTGTGTTCAACAATCCAAAGAAATCGAAAAATGTGCATATGACAACAGTGAAGAAAATGAAGAAGGTTTTGAATTAGGTGAAAGAACCTTGTCATGTGCTTTGCTTCTTTCATATTGTTGAAGCAAAATATTTATAATGTTTTAGATCAGAAATCCTCCAGGCACGATGTCGAATATGAAGAAAGCATTGGACTGGAAAATGAAAACTATCTTCCATTATGTTTTTCTTCCTTTGAATTGTTGAAAGCAAATCATGAGCAAACAGAGGAAGATGATAAAAGCATTCTTGTTCAAATTCATTTGCCTTCTCCTGAAATCGATGAAGATATTCAACAAGATTTCGAGAAAAACAAAGTGCTTCAAAGTTGTTCTTCTTCCCTTATGAATGATGTGGTTGAACAAATTCCAAGGGGGTTAGACATGGATGAGGGTTATGAAACTGTATCTATGGATATTTCAAGCAGTGAGAAAACAAATGACATAGAATTTCAGGGAAACAACAAAACAATGTATGCCACTGTTCAATCAGAAATACAGAAAGATAATAAAGAGGCAGTTGTTTTCTTTGATCCCTTTGAAGATCATGGTTTTGAAAATGCATCTATGGGAACTCCAGAAGGTGAAATGGTTCATGTTGTTCACTTTTCACATTTGCAAGAATATTATGAGCAAGGATTTATTCCCCCACATTCATTTGAAAGTCAAAACAACAGTCCTCAAGCAAATTTCCTGAAAGTAAATGAAATTAAATCAGAATTGTTTGATGAACAAGAGGATTGCCTTGATGCACATAATATGGTTGTCAGAGTTGAAGATGTTCAAGGTTGTATGAATGTTTTTGTAGATGAACCTATCGCTGCCATTTCATTTGAAGTTATTCTCAGAGCTAAAGAAGTAGAGCAAGAACGACAAACACTTATGAAGGAGACTTGTCTTTCTATCTTTGTTCATCAAGAAGAAGTGTTTTCGCATTTGTTTTATGACCCTGTGGCATGCTATATGGAGTGTTTTAACAATCATAATTTACAGCTTATAATGAATTGTAAGCTTAGAAATAAATATGAGAGTAAACCAACATTGGTATTAAATACGGGTTGCTTACCACCAGGGGTTTCATTTCAGTCAGCATTGTCTTACAATTCAGAAGATTGTTATTTCCAGCAGTATCAACAGATTTTTCAACCTCTTGGTGGGAATCAACCGGTTAAACCACATGAAAACAAGAATGTAGTAGAAAGAGTGAAACGTGATTGTTGTTCTGTGCATATTTTAGAGGATCCATTTGTAGTTTTGTTGGAGGTAGTAAACAGTCCCAATGTTTTTAAATTTTTGAGATTTGAATTCATAGGTAAATTATTGGATGAATTATCAGCTAACGGGCTTTGGGGAAATCATGTGCAAAGAAAATGGAAGAAAAAATGTTTGCATGGTTGCATTGGCATTATGATTTCATTTGATTGAAGGCTCATTTCAGCAATTAGGGTAGGTAGGTGCGAATAAGCTTGATGATCAAGCATTTTCAAGTTTAGATGTTCAAATAATGGGTTCAGTTAGATTTTAGCATTATAT
>JASDQU010322371.1:0-13045 GCA_032191745.1 Picea mariana | reverse complement strand
GAGAGAGAGAGAGAGAGAGAGAGGCTTACTGGATACACCTTCAATCTAGTTTGATCCCAAATCGAACTTTTCATTAGTCTTCAACCATTCTGTATAAGCTTGAAAAAATGAAACCATATGTTCCTTTGGTTAGGGCCCTAGAATTTGTTTAGAGTCCCCTATTACTCCCACATTATCCTTTATAATAAATTTATTTGTATTTAATTTTCCAACATGAATATAATTACCAACAACATGCATATTTTCCACCAGAGACTTGTCCACATCCGTCCCTCATCTTTATGTTGAGATTCCTTTTCTTAATATACCTTAATAGTGAAAGTTTGAACACAATCTTGTAGTATGTATCCATAGGAATGACACCTAACACATTGAAATGAAACCTTGACATGGTCTACTATCTATTGGTGGGTTTTTGTCCCCATTACTATCTCTATACAATTTGGTATACCATCTTCTAAATTGCCTTCGACTAGAATTCGTGCTATAGATCTATGCACACTATTTTTTTTATGAATTTTCTAAGGTATTCCCAAAACTGTATCCTATACTTCTTAAGATTTTATCATGCTAACATTTTAACGAGATCCCTGACAACTTAAACCACACTAGGTTTTTAGAAATATTTGATTCTAATCTTAAGTCAAATCAGGAATTCCATTTCTTTAGATCCAATAAATCCAAGCCCCAATACCCTTGCTTCTTAAGAACCTTTTCAATGTATGTCTTTGAGCGGAAAATGAAACCTAACCATACTCTTGACATCATGTGGAACATACATGAGTCTAGTTAGCCCTTAACAATTCATTTAGGTTATCTTCCTCCACTTGTCTCCTATGAAACCTACTAGTTAGATTCTTTCCCTAAAATCCCAGAGTTTGCTTGAGATAAATGTCCTCTCCAACCACCATATTTACTAGTTCCTTTATTCTTTTCATGCATCTATGAGACTTCTTAGCCAATTATTTATTAGAGTCTCCCCTCCACTCTTTATTGGCCCAATTCACCAAGAGTTCCTAGATCTAGGGCTCTCCCAACAAAACCTAGGATATCTTCCTCCATTTGTCTCCTATGCAACCTACTAGTTAGATTATTTCCCTAAAATCCCAGAATTTGCTTGAGGTAAATGTCCTCTCCAACCACCATATTTACTAGTTCTTTATCCTTTTCATGCATCTATGAGACTTCTTACCCAATTATTTAGTAGAGTCTCCCGTCCACTCTTTATTGGCCCAATTCACCAAGAGTTCCTAGATCTAGGATTCTCCCAATAAAACCTAGCCCCAAATTCTCATATTCCTAACTTATGTCGTTCAAAACAATCTTGATATCTATGAATGAACTCTTTTAGCTTCATTAGTCGTGTCTACCCCAATACATCTATTTACATTCACTATCACGTAGTGAGAATGATTGATATCACTGACTCTATTCTCCTTGGCCAAACTTCCCTTAACATCTTCTATTACTACCTTGTTTGGATATATTACCTCATTATTTATATAGTCATTTCCTTTGTTATGTTTGTGCATGGCAGTTTTATCAAATTTGGGATCCACTCCCTTACTATTCTCCAAAAGCTTTCTCCTTGAGTCCCAAGATCCCCTCTAATGTACCTATGGAGAATAGTTAATGTAGTATTAGATACTTGGGGAGGTACTTTAGGGGAATAATTAATGTAATGTGGTCGTAATCATAGAATAAGGCCCACTTGGCAATTGGTGGGGAATAAATAGACTCGTTAGGTAGTTAGAGGAAATAATTTAATAATGAGGGTTAGTTAGCATAGATTCCAAGGAATACTCATAAGAAAGTATATATACACGAGTATCATTGTAATCAATATGTTTAGGATTATATTGTAACAAGCATGGCTTGTGGAATGATTCCTTCCATAAGGAATAATTGATGGTGTTACCCTACCTTAAGGATTTTCTCTACATTCTTGGTATTATTCTTGTTGGGTGTATTTGGTTATTTCAAAATTAAGGGTTTTTACCTTTTATATACCAAGGTTCACTACAAATGGTATCAAAGCTCTTTTTTAGGCTAACAACGAAAGTTTTTTTAAATTTTTTTCTTTTTGCAAATTTTCAAGAGGAAAAAAAACATTGCCACAACACTCAAATCCATTTATGAAGTTTTTGTGTAAAACCAAGAGAAAATCTATTATAGATCTGAGTCCCTCTAAAATAATACTTGATTTAAWWWAWWWAATTKTTCAAATAARAKCCCAAGAAATAAAGATATCATTTATTTAAAATCAATTATTCTAGGGTTTTTTCTATGATGACCATGCATATTGTAAATCAAATATTTTTTGATATAGCTCCAATATTGTACCAAGACTAATGCCAGTAGAATCAACATTACCATGGCATTTCAAAATTGTGGTCATAGTTGAGATTCTAATCAATATTGCAAGAGTCACTATATTTTCAATTTGTTCCCCAAAACCATAATTGCATATAGGACCTCCATTGAAAAGTAAGTTATTTTCATTCAAACCCTAGTTCTATTAATAATGCTTCTTCTAAGCAAAGTTGTATTTAAAAGAAAATTTGATGGTCCTAGTATTGAAAAATACATAAAATGGATTGATCTAGGTGGATATCGGTGGCCACCCACCTTGTCCAACTCACTCAAAACAATTTTCTAGCAATTTTGGCAATTTACTATTTTTAGCAGTTTTTAACTTCTGGGGCCATTTTTAGGGCCTAAATGAAGGTTTTTCGAGATCGAGATTTTCAAAGATAGCCAAAGGTTCTAATTTATCCCCCAAAATGAATCTCCTCGACGATACCTTTCCAACGGGCTATAGTGCGTCTAAAACGAAGATCATATGCTAAATTTACGACTCCGGGAAGTTGATGTACTAACTTACCCAAACGGGGCCCACATGACTTTTGGCGCTTCATCTCCTAGGGTTAGGTTTTTGGATGTCTAGGGTTTTTGACATTCCTGCTTATTGTAAAAAGTCCTTCAGTGCCTCATTGTAATCATCTCCTTGCGAATGAGTGCAGCCGTCACATCTCTTCTCAGAGATAAGCCGCCACCATTCCAACAAGCTTGTTTTCCGCTGCATTTTACAGTTTCAGCTTATTTTCTTATTGAATAGAAAACCAGTTTTACTGTATCTCTGTTATTCTGTGTTAAGCAAATTTTAATAATCTATATTCATTTCGTTGTGCTCATAAAATCTAGATCAGTGGTATTAGAGCGGTCTGCTCATTGTCGTCTTAATGCATGTCCCCAATGAGGTCAGGATACAAAGAATTGGGTCTCGAGCTTGTTTCTATTGAGGATAAAAGCTCTCGCACACCCAAGCGAACTCTCATGGCAAGAGAAAACAAAGATGACGGGACAGGAGATCCTTTCAAAATGTTGCTTGAGGAATCCCTCACGCAACAGTGGAACGAGATGATGGATAGTTTCGCGCAAATCCTTTGGCGGCTACCAACAGGAGACACATCTTCCTCAGGCGGAGGCACCGCCCCCTTCAAGGTACAAATCAACTTCGATATTCCTATATTTGAAGGCCAGATAGACACAGATGTTGTAGAAAAGTGGTTGAATCTATTAGAAGGGTATTTTTCTGTCCATAACTTTTCGAATAGAGAAAAGACTAATTTTGCACTCCTCAAAGTCGTTCCCCATGTCAAAGATTGGTGGGAAAAATTCTGTGAGAAAAAGGAAATAAAGGAACCCTCATTATTTACAGTTGCTGTCACCTGGGAGTCCTTTAGGGATTCTATTAAGGAACAATACTACCCTATCGAAAGTTATGACGACTTGTATACAAAATGAACCACACTGTGGCAAGAAAGAGACCAAGTAGTGTCAGAGTTCACAATTATATTCCATACCTTGCGCACCAAGCTGGGTATCAAAGATTCAGAGATAAATCTGGTACTTAAGTATCACGGTGCTCTGCATAGATACATCCAGACCGAAATGGAATTTCTGGACATTTCATCCTTGGGCGCGGCCTACCGATATGTCATCAAAATCGAGCAGAAGCTCAAACAAAAGATGCAACAATTTGGGCCTGGGAACCCCTCACAGCAAAAGCCAGGAAGGAGCGACCCCAACCCATAGAACAAAGGTCAGAGCAAATATGGACAATATCAGGACAACCAGTCCAAGCTGCAAGCAAAGAAGGACACCAGAAAGACAAAGAAAGATATCGGGAAGTGGTGAGACTTCCATAAGAGCCCTTGGTATAACACTGCTGACTACCGCTCAAAGCAGTCGCTGGTGGCCGAAGTGAAAGCCTCTGAATCAGATGCGGGTTTTGACTCCGAGTCTGAACCAGAGAGGGGAAGACAGATCATTGACTCGGAGCCCAGTGCCACTGTTACTACCACCAAGCTCCAACCTGGTGAACCAGACAAGCCAGAAGAAGGCGAGCGCCTCTTCCATTCACAGAAGTGGGTAAAAGGCACCCCACTGCACTTCATCGTTGATAGCGGTAGCCAGAAGAACCTCATCTCAGCAGAGGTCGTCAAGCGGTTATCCCTGTTGACAATGCCGCACCCACAACCCTACACCATTGGATGGCTCTGCCAAGGAAGCGATCTCCGCGTTAGCCAACTGTGTCGATTGTCGTACGATATCAAGCCCTTCAAAGATGAGGTATTTTGTGATGTTGCTCCTCTTGAAGTTTGTAATGTTCTTTTGGGCCAACCTTATTTATGGAAATGTCATGTTGTATATGAGTCTAGGCCTCGTAGTGTTAGTATTACTTTGAACAGGAAATTGTACAGGATACCTGAGGCAGTCCCTCCTAGTGTTATTTTCTTGATATCTGCCAATCAATGCAGGAAGGTCAACTCACAAACTGGGAAATTTGTCTTCTTCGTGATTTACTCTCAGAGTGAGCGAAAGATCCCAGCCACATCCAGGGCCTCCGCAACCAATCTCTCCACACAACAGAAGCAAGTGGACAAGGTTGTGGAAGAATACTCAGATATATTCTCCTCTCCTACTGGGGTACCTCTGCACTGCCAAGTCAAGCATCCCATCGATCTGACCCCATGCACACTGCTACCCAATGGGCCAATCTACTGCCACTCTCTGTTAGAAAATGAGGAGATCAAGAGGCAGATTCAAGAACTGCTCCACAAGGGGCACATACGTCCCAATTCATCACCTTGTGGGAGCCCAATCGTGTTGGTGCAGAAGAAAGACATGACCTAGTGACTCTGCATTGATTACCAGACCCTGAATAAAATTACAGTCCGAAACCGGTACCCGATTCCCTGAACCGACAACCTCCTTGATCAACTCACGGGGGCCAAATACTTCAGTAAGATTGAGATGAAGTCTGGCTACCACCAGGTCCCAATAAAACAGATAGATGTATGGAAGATCGCCTTCAAGTCAAAAGAAGGTCTTTTTGAATGGCTGGTCATGCCCTTTGGTTTGACAAATGCTCCAACAAATTTTATGAGAATGATGAACGATATCCTACGACCTTTCACCAATAATTTTGTCATGGTGTATCTGGATAACATCCTCATCTACAACAAGACTTGGGCAAAACACTTGCAGTATATTCAGCAGGTTCTGCACACTCTGCGACAGCACAAACTATATACAAAATTGGGAAAATGATCCTTCGGCATGGACTAGGTCCATTACTTAGGCTACATCATTGATCAACATGGTGTGCATGTGGATCCAACCAAGATCCTGGTCATCCGTGACTAGTCATCCCCAACCACACTCACTGAACTTCAGAGCTTCTGGGGCCTCGCCAATTTATATCGCAGGTTCGTGTTGGGATTGTCTCATATCGCATGGGCCCTCAGCCAAGTAACCAGGGGTGGCGGTAAGGAAAAATTTGTGTGGGGTCTATCCTTTTTATTGTAAAAATTCCTTCAGAGCCTCATTGTAATCATCTTCTTGCGAATAAGCACAACCGTCACATCTCTTCTCAGAGATAAGTTGCCACCATTCCGGCAAGCTTGTTTTCCGTTGCATTTTATAGTTTTATCTTATTTCCTTATTGAATAGAAAACCAATTTTACTGTATCTCTATTATTCTGTGTTAAGCATCATTTAATAATCTGTATTCATTTCGTTCTGCTCATAAAATCCGGATCATGAATAAAATCAAAACATCCACATCCATTGTTTGGGAAACAAAACCTACACCTTAATCTAAGGGATGAAATGACCATATGGGATGTGTCATTTTACTCTAAGGAGATATTCAATCTTCCTGATGAAAAATATATATTTAGACACGTGGCTTCATGCCACTAAAATAAAAACAAAGAACATTAGGAGTTTGTTTTCATATGACAACTTCCTATTACAAGTTCATGGATGTATTCAACATGAGAAAGTCATTATCTGTATCAAACATAGTTGCAAACATAATTTCATCCATTTTGGGTTAGCTTAAAGATAGCAGGTCCTCACAAAGCATATCCATATTACATAGGTTGATGATGAAAATGTTCAAAGTTTTAAATATTTGAAAATTACCATGGATCAATATGTTTTTCATTCGTATTTTCATGCTATAAATATGGATGATGTGGATATTATTCTTAGATATCACGTGATATTGGAATCAATGGGTACAAGTAATATTAATGTGAAAAAGTCTCGGATGAGGTGACAATTGGCTCTCAATGGACGACAGGTGGTGATTGGCAGCATCAGGAGTTATTAACCCCTGCTGCTAGCCTCCCTTCCTTTCGGATCAAATGACCTGCACTTAGCTAGAATTTATGGTAGTGCGTTGGGCACTCCAAGGTGACTTAATGGTGTCTTGCGCGAACCAAGTTGGGCGTACAAAGCAAGGTACCAAAACTAGCAAAGCAGTCACCTCAGATTTCATGGCACTCGCCCCTGTCAACTCACAAGGCACTATGAAGGCATGTGCCTTGGAGAGCTCTCCCATTCTATATTTGATGTATGCTCATCTGATCCTTCGCTCCCTCTTGCTCCTGAATGTTTGGCCACCCACCATCAATCCTCCATTGATTTTCCTGCACAATCCCACCCATAACTCCTACACCATACCCAGAGAGAGTTGGTTGTAGTTGAATTTAATACTGCCAACAACTTCCTGGAATATAATATTTTGTTAGATTTTTTGTTGTTTTCCTATTTCCACACCTATCTAAGGCACATGATCCTATTTAGGAGCTAGCGAGTTCTAGGAAGATTTTGAATGTAATTTTATATTTAAACTGTAATGTAACTCCATTAGAGGGTTCCAATGGTTATAGATTGAGACTCATATCTTTACTCTCAGTTGTAACAAAGTTTCCAGACTGTAGGTAATCATATTTAAGAATCTTGAATAGTTAATGATCAATTTCTTCTCCTAATGTCATATTTGTGTTTCAATCTTACATTGATGCTAGCTATTGATGAAAGATTCATCTTAGTACTTGTTCCTTAATGCAATGAATGATTTATTGTTTGTTTATTGGTGCAAGTGTTATCAAAGTAATCTCTTGTTGATTAGGAGGTTCCTACTTGATGAGATTTCTATTGTATGTGTTTAAGAATTGCCTGATGTAACCTGATGCATGTATTTTACATTTTCTGCTAAGTCTTCCATCTTTCCATTGATATTCTAAATGTTGGTCTGAGACTATTCAAGCATTGTTTGCTGGTGTATATTTTGTGGAAGCTTTGTGTTGATGTTTTAACTGAGTTTCTCACCCATTTGCTACACCTTAAACTAAACTCTTATCTTTTACAAACCTACAAGTTTTCTGAAGGGTATTAGGCTCACAGCTATAGCAGTCTAGGTGAGACTTCTAGTACGAACATTTTTGGCATCGTTTCTAGGGAGGCGAAATTGAATATCTTTCCCTACGTTGTACAACAATGATACTATTGGTTTTGTTGGTGTATAGAAACCAGTAAACAAACATACTGCTTAGTGCACCTTGTGACTCCTGTAACAACCCCTATGTTACGTCACATAAGTATTTGAGAAACAATATGATTTTTTTTTAAATATTAATAAACATCATTAGAACATGAGAAACATTATAGTAACATACATCAGTAATACACATTCTATTTCTTTCAATCCATTTGCAAAACTAGATTTACATATTTCTTAAAGCATGAAGGAATCTGTCACTTCACGTAAAATAAAATACAACTACCCACCCAACCTATCCTGCAAGGTTAGGACTTCTAAGACACATAATCAATGCTCAAGTCTAGGATTCATCCAATTGATCTTGACCATTTAAGGTCTCAAGACTGGAGACTGTTTTGAGGAATAAGGAAGTGTCTAATTCCCATAAATTTTAATTCATTCCACAATTTAAATATAAATTACAACGTTCTTAACTACCCTTCTGCAAACAAAGAAGATCTGGTAACATGGTTACTTCATCATAACATCATTGCATACTAATTCAATAATTTATCACCTTACTCATTTAAGGATAGGAAGAAATTCTAGAAACATCAAGACAATAACCTTAAACAATAAAACATAATCCCTTTAATCGACAATCTACAATTTATGACAGTTTTAAATCACTTAGATACAGTGAAGAAATGACCTGTAACTAGGAGAGAGATGGTTCTAAGAAAGAGTTTAAGTTCTGTAAGAAGCATGAAGCTTCTCCTTAGGTACCAAGGTGCCACACTTCCAAATTCAACTCTAGAAGTGCGTGGACAGGCTCCTCGAAAGCCCAAGTTCAGAAAAAAAAGTGCTTAGTATGCGTAGAGATCCTCTCAAGTCAGGTAGGGTTCTAACCTTTAGAACTACAAATCTCAGAAGAGATAGTGCGAACAAACACAGAGGAGGCACAAAATACACACTCAACAATTAGAGTCTAAATCTCAGGAGGGATGCGCTAAGAGCGTTGGAGTTCAAAACAAGGAAAATCTCAAGAGAGTAAGAGTGTACATGGTTCAATGAGGAACCAAAGGTTGAAATCCCTTTGAAGGGAACCAATGGATAGTATTTGATCATGAGGAAATCAGAATCCCCACAATCGTCCGATCGAACAAAAGATGTGCACTTGTTAAAATCCTTAAGACCTTCGGGCTTTGCCACTTCGACGTATCCAAGTCACTTGTTTTAAGAGAGCCCCGAAGCCCGAAGTCACGAGATGATCTATACTATAGATCGGTGAAGGAATATTAACTGTTGGATCCCCAAGGGTTCGACTAATCGTCTTAAAAGGTTCATAAAGGTAAAGAGTGAAGGAAACCCCGAATCTTTGAAGTCCCAGAGTGGAGAACATTCATAGATCTATCGATCGAATAAGGGTCATTGGATATATTAGCCTTCATATTCAGAGGTTCGGTGATTCGTAAAAAGAGTCATGGAGTTAAGGATAAGGGACTCCCAAAGTCCGAAGTACATCGGTATCGTCGAATGTTGGGTACACGTGTCTGTAGATCCAATTATTCGGATTTTGGTCGTTCAGTAGGTGTGTTGAAGTTGTGAGGGTGGGAAAGGTCCGGGACTCCCAAAGTCTGAAGTTAATATTGACCATTGCCAATGGATAATCAAAGACCACCAGATCTGATGGTTAGGCCTTTGTTAGTTCAGAGGAAAACCATATCTGCAAAGCCAAATCTTCTGAAGCCCAAAGCCCCGAAGTACCGAAGTGTCGAAGCTCCTTCTCAGATATCTTTACTATTGACGTGTTAAATGCCACATGTCAACTGATTCCAGGTGACACATGGCACTCATTTTGGGTACCTTGGGTTACGTCATTTGTGCTAAATTATGTGACACGTGTCACTCTCATTTTGTGACATGGCATCGATGATAGCATGACTGCCACGTCACTCTGGGAGATTTTCACTCCGGGATATTTGAACCCAAAGTAAAACCAATTCTCCGAATTGTCGGATCTCCAAAACCACTTCTAACCGTAGATCGGAGCAAGGTAAAGGGATCGTTGATCTCCGAGTCAAACAAGATTCGATTATCCAACTGAGTTAAGAGGTAAAGGTTAAGGGTTACAAGACCCTGAAGTTCCGAGCTTCCAAAGTAAATGAGATCCGTAGATCTGGCAAACAACAAGGACCGTTAGATCTTCAAGCATGAGTCCTTTGGAGGGTCGGCAATTGAATGCTCCGGAGGAAATGGGTTGCTAAGTAAAAAGAGATCCTCGGAGTTCTGACCTCCGGAGAGGACCACAATCATTAACTCAGGTAAAGTGTAAACCATCAGATCTCTGAGATCTACGGTGGTTTGATTACTTGGATGGGATGATTTCAAGTTGTACAGGCGAAAAACCCCGAAGTCCAAATGTTCCGTAGTGGATCTCCACCGTAGAACTCATAAGAGGAAAATCACCGCCAATTGTTAGATTTGATGTCAAAGTTACGAAGAAAGGTGGTAGGGTAGGGTAACCTACAACTTCTGGTCAACTCAGTGATGACCGAATTCGGTCGGTTAGAAATTCAGGAGAAAATGAGTGTTGGGTTGAAGAAATATCTGGAACGCCGGAGTTCCGGAGCCCCAAATAACGCCCCTTAAGACTAGTACCAGGTTCTATCTCCCGGTCGCATGCATAAATTGGTTTAGGAAAAAGGGATAACACTCAGATTGGAAGTAAGTAAAAACATTTCCCGAAAAACCCAAGAATGGGCATCCCACGAATCTCGAAGTAAATGGATTAAGTAACAATTGTTTTACAGAAATCCATGCCCCTAGAGACTTCGGGTAAAACAAAATCTAATCTGAGAAAAACAATAACCCAGGGTTTAACAATTTTACAAAAATCCACCATTCGACAGAATTGATTTGTCATAAACTTAACAGGAATTTATGGTACAAGTTCGGATCAAGTACGCCTCTCGGCATCAAACCCATCAACATAATTGATTTGGAATTTTAATGAAAATCAACAAGAACTTACAATACAAATCAGAACTAAACTTCAAATGAACAACGGACAATACATTGATAATGTCCTAACATAAACCCCTTAAAAAATCTTATTAAATATATTTAGGTAAGGATGAAAATATAGACTTAAACATAAGCTATATGAAATATAAATCTTTCACTTAAACATGGAGGATCCGACCGATATACATAGTTATGAAAATGTTTGAAATTTAAAGTGAAGATTTAAAATATAACACTACGGCTATTATTCGTTTGTCAGCAAAAGTAACACTTGAAATTTAGACGTTCAAACGATTCTACAATGACTCTATCCATCTACTGTACTTATACTTTCGTAATATAAACAAATTCAGCTTATAAATACCAGAAATCGGTGAAACCTGTGTGTTGAAGATGTCCTTCTAGACCTTGCGCTCCTTCCTTTCCTTTGCTTGATAATCATAGAGACTCCATCGGTACCTCCCAGTGAATGCTAGGGGTACTCTTCTTCCCCCTTGCCCCCCCGAGCCACAAAGGGCTCAAGCACACAAAAACCAAAACACAATAGCTTCTAGGCTTGCCTTGCAAGGAAGAACTTCCACTCTTTTCAAAAGCCTAGAGTCCCAACTCTCACAAGTAAAAACACCGTCAATCTAAAATTCGATAGCATAACAAAGCCTTCCCCAGGGTTCGATCCCCTTCTCTTCTATGTCCCTTTCTTTATAGAATTCTCCCTCACGGACATCTGTCCCTCATGCATAATTCGTTAACTTTTAGAAATCTAGTTCAAGGATTATTCATCCACTACAGGTGTCACTTTCTCCCCAGGTTGCACAAGTAATTACTCTTTCATTTTTATTTTAAAGCCACCTTTCCTCACAATTCCCCACGTGTTCTTAATTTTTTTTTGCCTCGGGAAACTTGACATCTGCCTTGGGAAACGTGTCATGTATTTAGGTGGTTTTTCGGCACATGGTTTTTGCCGATGGTTTTTCTATTTCCGGTTAAGGAATTAGGGTTTTGGACTAATCCAGGTCATTGGGTTAGGGTTTTGGATGCCGCTGGCTCCTATATGTATTTTGTATTGTAAACATTGTAACATTATGAATGAATATAGAATATGCTAGTTTTCCTGGTTTGGGTTTCTAGGGGGAAAATCTCTGTGTAATGTTTGTATTTTCCATTGTATCTTTTCTGTTCTTTTCTGAATATCTGTTTGCAGTAGATATTGCACAAGGTTAGGATTTACATTTATCATGCTAACATTTTAACGAGATCCCTGAGAGCTTTACCCACACTAGTTTTTTAGAAATATTTGATTCTAATCTTAAGTCAAATCAGGAATTCCATTTCTTTAGTTCCAATAAAGCCAAGCCCCAATACCCTTTCTTCTCAAGAACCTTTTCAATGTATCTCTTTGAGCAGAAAATGAAACCTAACCATCCTCTTGACATCATGTAGAACATACATGAGTCTAGTTAGCCCTTAAAAATTAATTTAGGTTATCTTCCTCCACTTGTCTCCTATGAAACCTACTAGTTAGATTCTTTCCCTAAAATCCCAGAGTTTGCTTGAGGTAAATGTCCTCTCCAACCACCATATTTACTAGTTCCTTTATCCTTTTCATGCATCTATGAGACTTATTAGCCAATTATTTATTAGAGTCTCCCCTCCACTCTTTATTGGACCAATTCACCAAGCGTTCCTAGATCTAGGGTTCTCCCAACAAAACCTAGGATATCTTCCTCCATTTGTCTCCTATGAAACGTACCAGTTAGGTTCTTTCCCTAAAATCCCAGAATTTGCTTGAGGTAAATGTCTTCTCCAACCACCATATTTACTAGTTCTTTTATCCTTTTCATGCATCTATGAGACTTCTTACCCAATTATTTAGTAGAGTCTCCCCTCCACTCTTTATTGGCCATATTCACCAAGAGTTCCTAGATCTAGGATTCTCCCAACAAAATCTAGCCCCAAATTCTCATATTCCCAACTTAGCTCATTCAAAACAACCTTGTTATCTGTGAATCAACTCTTTTAGCTTCATTAGCCTTGTGTTAAGGTCCTAACCCGCACATAGGTAGATCAATGTATTCGGATGTAATAAAGGTCAATATTAATAAGACCTTTCAATAAAATAGAATAAGGCGGATGTAAGAAGACCTAATAGAAGCTTCCGCTTCTAGAAGGATCTTCCTC
>JASDQU010322368.1:2972-13081 GCA_032191745.1 Picea mariana | reverse complement strand
TTTTGTATGTGTATGTTTGTTCATTTGTTCATTTCTTATTTACTCTACAGTTATTGGATGATAATGATTCATTGATATAACACTTGGATTATATGGTTAAAATGGATTAAATTTCCCTATTACTGATTCACCCCCCCTCTCAGTAATCCAACAATCCAGAGCTGAATCCACCTCTCCTTTCACCCTTGAAGTTCTAACTGAAAAGTACCAGAATCTGTCTTTTCCCTAGAGAGCACATATTTTTGAGCTTTTCCTTCCACGGGATGCTCAATTCCCCAAGAAAAATCCCCCTTCCCATTCCTCCATGTTTTCAGAAAAGGGAAACCAAATCATTTTATCAGTATGTTGTCTTCTCAGTTACTTCTCAGACAAATGGGTGGACGAGCCCATTTTGGGTTACGTATCCATTTTCGCTACTGAAGAAACATCCACCACCCAGTTCGACTACAACAGTTTTCTAGCCGAGAACATGCATTAGCAGCTTTTCAAATTTCCCACAGAGGGCATGTTCCAGTATTCTCCAATACTAGCTTACATGTTTATGTTCTATCAAGAAGATAAGTTCTCATTCACCATGCATAAAATGGACCAAGACGGAAAACCACAGCTTGCCACCTCTTGGACTTCGCTACTCAGAAGAAAATCCACATAATTTAATTTCAAGCAATTTATTGAGCAATTTTATCACCCAGTGGTAATCATGCTCAGTGGTAGGACAGATCCGAGGATAAATGAGGAGATCCAAATAATGTTACACCTCTCAGACCTTGCCAAGAATGGAGACTAGTATTTGTATCAAAATCACATGGAAATCTGAATTTATGGATGTGAGTTGGCCCCTTATAAACTTCCCAGATACATTCTAGTTAGGATATTTTCCTTGGAATACATCAGGCAAATGATCAATTCAAACGACATACATTTTGTGTCTTTGAAGAAGAAATAATATTTGAGAATTAAGGGGCATATAGGATCCTTTATCTGCAATAGTCGAGCTGTCGGGGAAGAGGCAGACAAACTATTAATGGAAATGAAGTTTAGCACAAGCTTCCTGTGGCATTATGATCTGTGTGGGATCATTGTAGAGATGAGGTTGAAGAATAAAAGTTCCCCTTATGTTCATGATCCCAAACCAGGGATCGAGAAGTTTATGAATCAAACAGAGTGGGGGGTGAACACTCTAGAAGAAGTAGAACAACGATATCCTTCAGTCATTATTTCACAAACAACTACACCGTAGATACCCAAGGAGAAAAGAACCAAAAAGGATGTCTCACCTTCAGTCACTGAAGTGTTAGCAGAGGATTTCCAGGTGTACAAGAAAAGGTCTAAGACAGCTCACACTATTGACAGGTCTGGAGAGGAAGAGACCCAGTCTACCACAGTAGCCAAGGGGGATCATTCATCACCTTTCTCAATAAGTCATCAGATGATGTCTAATTCTTCCTCAAAGAAGCAGACTATTACCATTGTGATTACCCAACCTCCACCGAGATCTACAAAACTGAACATTTTTTAAAAGTGTGATTTGATTAAGAAGAAAAATGAAATGCTGACCAGCAACACCTATGCTTAGTTCTGGAAGCAAACATCCACAACACAGCACAAATTGTTATCAACTTTTGATACAGAGAAAGGGAGAATGCACATGGCATTTTTGCAGGAACAAGTGCCCCATCCAAAGGAAATCACTAATTACAAGAGGGAAATATTTGAGTTTAACACCAAATATATACATCTAGCTGATCAGATGGATTTACACTGGAAGATTGGAGAAATGGTTTTCTCAACATTGGAAAATGCTTCCACTACTACTGCAAAATTACAAATTTCTATGAACAATGTTCAGACTCAATTAAAGCTGGAGAAAATATCATCTTTTGCTAAGGATAACAGGATTAATTATTTAGAAGAATTGATGCTTAAAAATAGGTATGACCCCTCAAATGTGAAAGCAGTTGAGCAGATGCTCAAGAAAAAGAATGTTGACATAGAATCTCTGAGGAAGAAACTAAAACTGCCACCTACAGAAGACTCACAGGCCAAAGAGATGGTTGAGATAGAAGGTGAAAAGGAAGAGATGCTAAATTTGATCATGGAACAAAATGCATAGATAAAAGAGATGGAATAAAAGATGGATAGGTTAGTAAAGGATAAGGAACATGCAACACCCATGGTAGTCATCCCACTAAGTGTAGTTCCCCTCACAGAAGTTAGCACAGCAAAAGCATCAGCAACCACCACAGCGGAACTTCCATCAGCCACATCACTGACAGCTCTGGAAAAATATGTAGAGCTAGAAAAATCAATGGAGGAGATGACCCTACAATGAACAGAAATCAATAGACTGAAAAAAGAGATTGAGAATCTCCAGGAGCTCAAGTCTTCCTACCAGAAAAGCTACAACATTGAGAGGCAAACATCAAAAAAGCTCAAGCAGGAAATACAGCAGCTGCAAAAGAAAACAATGGGGGGAAAAACACTAGCAGAAGCTAAGGAGAACATTTGGATGCATATCTCCAAATCCATAAACGAAATATGGCCCATGGTGCAAATCATGTTTGAACAACATGAACTGGTGTTGAGGAGCAGGCAGGCCATCGACAAGATAAAAGGAGAGCTAGGGGAAATTCCCACAGAAGCTAATGAAATCATTAAGTTTTTGAATTCAAAAACTAAGGAAGAGTTGGAAGACCTAAAGATTGAAGATAGAACATAAACTATTCTCAAGGTCAAAAGAGTTATGACCAAAAGGGGATTAATGTTGCAGCTGGAGGAGAAAGTCTAGAACATGGATATCGGGGCTCAAAGATTCTTTAGCAAGATTGATGGGTTGTAGAAGAAAGGTCTTCCTAGTTTGTTGGTTATAAATGATAAGCTAATGACCCTTTCTGACTAAAAACAAAAGATTACCACAGTGGCCAAGGAAAGTTCCAAGTTTTCATAAATTCAGGGTAGCATAACAAGCAAGGCATTTCTAGAAACTCTGCAGTTGGACCTCAGTATCCAGCATGAAATCAAATATATTTTCATCACCAAGCCGACTTTTTCCAAATATACAGAAATGGATGAAATCTATCAAAGACTACTCAAAGTCACCATTCCCAGTCAGCAAAGATGGGATGATCTGTGCAATTTGATCAAATGAGAGATGAGGCGTACCATCTGAGTTAGCATGAAAAGCAGTCAAAATCACGTGAATGATTCACCAACGGCCTTCCCCAAAATCAACATGAAGGATACAACAGATCATCATCAGTTCCTATATTTTTTTATCTTGATATCTAGTTTGTTAGATTTAGAATCTTCCACGTCCTAATCATTAATGATAGGGTCATTTGTAATTTTTGTTATAAATACTTCAAACTTCGAAGTACTGAGGGTTGATCTTTACACCCAATAAAGCTGTAAGCACTGTAATTTTTATCAGAGATCTACTAGTAATAAATGGACATTTCATAGGATTCCTGCGTGTTAGTTGTTGGTGATGTTTTCTTCTCTCAGTTGAATGGTTTTTCCTATCTTCGTAATCATTTATGTTTTCTATATCTGATCGTTTAAAAGAAGTTGAAGTTGCAGAACTTATATTTGTATACTTTGTTTCTGTATTTTAAAGATATAAATGTTTATCCATTGATGTTATGATTAAGAAATTCTTAAATGCTTCTTGGTCATAATTGATTATCTCATATTTTCTTCTATCCATCATTTAAATTCTAAAGGATCTAATAGTTGCATTATCTTGCTCTGTGAAAACACCTTATAAAATATGTACGTTGATCTCGAGCTTTATAAAACAGACCCCATAGCCCAATGGATGCGTAAGCGATATTTCAGCCATTTTTATAAAACAAATGACATAGGCTCATTTATTTAACTAGCCTAACATATAAAATCTAAAACAAAGTTAAATTTTACAGAGAAATCCCTCTCTGAAACTGGAAGGGCTAGATCCCAGTTTTGAAGTGGTTGGATAAAGTTACCTCTAGTAAATTTCTTCTACCTAGCGACAACCTCTGGGAATTTAGCGATAACATGATGATCTTTTAGGACAACCATATTTGTGGAAGTGTCATGCTTTGTATGAATCTAGACCCTAGAGTGTTATTATTACTTTGGGTAGACAATTGTACAAGATCCCATAGGTGGCACCGCATACTGTTATTTCTTTAATCTCTGCTAAGCAATGCAGTAAGGTCATTTCAAAGACTAGGAATTTCATCTTCTTTGTGATCCATGCTCACAGTAAGAAGAAGATCATCTTCACATCTGTGGCCTCTACACAATGCCTCTCTTTGCAGAAGAAGAAAGTGGATGTGATCATGGAAGAATACAGAGACATCTTCACCTCACCTACAGGGGTTCCAACACACTTCCAAGTCAAGCATCCCATTGATCTAATGGGTCAGTCTATCGGTGCTCGCTAATGGAGAATGACAAATCAGGTGTCAGATCCAAGAGCTTCTTCAAAAAGGGCACATCAGACCCATCTCCTCCCCTTGCGGAAGCCCAATTGTACTGGTGCAGAGGAAGGATGGGACTTGGTGACTATGTATTGATTATAGAGCCTTGAACAAAATCATAGTCAGGAACCGCTACCCCATTCCCAACATTGATGGCCTTCTTGACCAACTCAAGGGGGGAAATTTCTTCAGCAAGATTGACCTGAAGTCTAGCTCACACCAGGTTCCCATCGAACTAATTGATGTCTGGAAGACAACCTTCAAGTCTAAATAAGGTCTCTACAAATGGCTAGTCATGCCCTTTGGCTTAACAAATGAACTAGCCACTTTCATGAGGTTGATGGATGATGTATTGTGACCCTTCACCAACTCCTTTGTGGTAGTATATTTGGATGACATCTTCATATTCAGCAGAACGTGGGAGGAGCACATACGGTAATTTAGCAGGTTTTGAGCACTCTACGATAGCACAAGTTTTATGCCAACTTAGAAAAATGCTCTTTTGGCATGAACAAGATCCAACACCTGGGATACATTGTTGATGAGCATGGAGTACATGTTGATCCAGTGAATATCCAAGTCATTCGTTACTGACTAGGCCCGACCACACTAACTGAGCTTCGGAGCTTCTTGGGTCTATCAAATTTCTACCGACAGTTTGTGTTTGGATTCTCCCATATTGCATGGGCCCTTAGCTAGGTGACCAAGGGCAGTGGTAGGGCCAATTTCGTATGGGGGAAGGAGAAGCAACGAGCATTCAATGATCTGAAACATCGCTTGTGCTCAACTCTAATACTCTCCTTACTCAATCTGAAACACCCATTCGAGATTGAGACTGATGCATCTGACTATGTTGTGGGTGTAGTTCTCACTCAGCACGGGCATCCTATGGCATAACATAGTGAGACACTCTCTGATACTGTCCGAAAATACCCCACCTATGATAAGGAAATGTATTCCATTATACAAGATTATATTCAATGGAAACATTACATCATGGGGAAAGAGATGATCATACACATTGATCTCAAGCCTCTACAATTCATACAGACACAGGGGAAATTGCAGAATGACAGCCATCAGAACTGGTCCGCCTACCTGCAGCAACTCCATATCAACTTCAAGTATAATACAGGAATCTCCAATCGTGTTGTTGACTGCCTCAGTTGGCCTCCTGTGGCTGCCCTCACCACTGTGCTCTAGTCCTGTGGACATGAAGCATCGGAGTGGCCCCAACTTTATGAGCAGAATCTGGACTTCGCCACCACATATCAAGTCTTGGGTACAGGAACCACTGTCACTGATTTTCACATTCAGGACGGACTCTTATTCCACTTAGTCCATCTCTATGTTCCTACAAGTGAGCGTGAAAAGATGATTTAGGAAGTCCACTACAGTCAGGTGGCAGGACATTTTGGCATAGAGAAAACTATGGTCGTTCATCAGAAACATTTTTATTGGCCGAAAATTCGACAAGACGTCAGCAAGTATATCATGTCTTGCACTACCTACACCATTTCCAAGCCATCCATCAAGAAGCAAGTCTTATACACCCCTCTTCCTATCCCCAAGAAGCCATGGGAATCCATCTCAATGGATTACATGCCTGGTTTTTTGTCGACCAAGCACGGGAATCACTGCGTATTTGTGGTCGTTGATCGGTTTTCGAAGATGGCCATCCTCACAGCCTGTAAGAATAATGTAATAGTGGAAGAGACTTTCAAGCTTTTATTCTAATTATTTTGGGTCCACTTTGGGATACCATAGACCATCATCTCCAACCAAGACAGCAGGTTCCTTAGCACCTTTGGTCGAGTCTCTGGTCTATGCTGGACACCAAGATCATAAAATCCATTGCTTTCCACCCCCAAATCGATGGTCAAACCGAGGTCGTCAATTGGATGATTGTTCACATCCTGTGCATGTACAATTCCAAGCATCCCCATACATGGTACGAGAGTCTTCCATATGTCCAACACAGCTACAACAAGGCTTTCCATAGTTCCACTAGCCATAGTGCATTTCAGGTGGGTTTGGGATTCCAACCCTTGGGACCCATTGATGTTGCACTTCCTCTTTCTAGTACATAGACAGACTCTTCCCCTTATCAGTCTACGATCGACAAAGCCACCAGATTCATTGAGCAGATTCAGCACATCCGCCAATAGGTCCAAGAGATTTTGCATAAATCCAATGCTAAGTACAATCAATGCCATGATCGACACAGGTTACCACACCAGTTTCAGGTTGGCGACAAATCCTGGTTACATTTTCAAAAGGATCATCTCACCGGGCCCCATCGAAATCTTCTCCCACTTTGTTATGGGCCTTACACTATCACCAAGGTTGTGGGTAGTAATGCTTTTGAGCTCAACACTCCACCCTTCCTTGGTCTGCATCTAGTATGCAATGTGGACCTCCTTCGCCCATATTTTCCACCATTATTGGACACCTCTAAGATCGTCGAACAACTGATTCCCACAGATCTCAACCCTGAATCCATGGAACAATCATCCACCGATCATATTGTGGACACACAAGTCAAGGGCACTCGCCAGCGGCGGATCCAGCTTTATCGGGTTGTTAAGGTAAGGCAACTCCTACACTGAGGCAAGTGGCTCAACTGGGGCCAAATCCTGCAAAATTTTCCTCACCTGATGGGGTAACTCAATGTAATGGAGAACAATGCTTCCTAAGGGGAGATGATTTATCCAGGTGGATATTGGTGGCCACCCACCTATTCCAACTGGCTCCTCATGTTCGTTTTTATTCAGCACATCTTTTTGTACTGCTTTTTAATTGTGATTTCTACAGTTATGGGGTTGTATGAAGCCTCACACATTCTCAAGGTGGATACAGATCACCTCTCACCTAATCCATCTGGCTTATTTTGTATGTTTTCATGCCAGCACATCTTGTTGTACTTTCAGAGTTGTTTTGAGGCCCTAAAAAAAAAATTCTTGGCTCACCATAGTTAGACTGTAAATGAAGTCAGAGTCTAATGGTGGAATGTGTAGCTCTCTGAAAGACCTTTCCAATGGGCTATCACATGCCTAAAAAGGAGGTATTATGAAAAATTTATGACCCTAGGAAGTTGAGGTACCAAATTACACCAACTTACCCATAGGGCCCACATGACTTTTGGTGTTTCACCTTCTATGGTTAGGTTTTTGGATGTCTAGGGTTTTGGAATTCATGCGTAATATGAAAAGGGCCTATGGAGCCTCATTGTAATCCATTCTTCTCATATGGAAGCGTGTAGCAGCCACATCTCTTCTCAAAGATAGCTACCACCATTCGAGCAAGTTTCAGTTATGTAGTTTTACAGTTTCAACCTATTTCATTATTTAGTAGAAGATATTGTTCACTGGATATTTGTGTTATTCTTCCCATATATGTGTTTATTGTATTCAGTCTATTAATCAGTTCGTTCCACTCCTAAATCTGGATCACTTTTACCTAACAACACATTAGACCAAGTAGATATTAACTAACTCCTAAGTGTCTAAATATCCTAACATCCCCCCTTAAGAACAACTTGTGATATGATTGAAGGATTTACAATAGTGACACAATAGGGGAAGGAAGGAGGCATTAGAGCCTATCCCTCCTTAATCACAACTTACTAAACTCCTAACATAGATCGAAGTTTGGAAAAATTTGCTTCTGTAAGAGACTTTGTGAAAATGTCTGCAACTTGATCTTCTGTAGGGTAAAATATCACTTCAATAACTCGATCATGAATGATATGTATGATGAAGTGCATGTGTATATCGATGTATTTTTTGTGTTGATGTTGAACTGGGTCTTTGGCGAGCTTTATGTCACTTTGATTGTCACACCAAAGGTTGGTTGGATGTTGTTGCTGGAATTCAAACTCTGAAAGGATCTCTCGAAGCCACAAGGCTTCTGGACTTACATTTACTGCTACTCGGTACTCTGCTTCTGCTGAAGAACGTGAAATAGATTGTTGTTTCTTACAAGCCCAAGTGATAGGTCCTTAACCAAGGTTGAAAACATAACCTGTAGTAGACTTTCGATCGTCAGGGTCGTTGGCCCAATCTAAATCAATGAAACTAACCAATAAAGGAGTCCCCCCTAAACTATAATGTATCCTTAATTGAATTGTACCAAGGACATAGTGAAGCATCCTTTTATTTTCTTTCCAATGGCTTTCATGGGGTGTTTTCATATACTTGGCAATAATACCAACAACAAAGGAAAGATCAGGATGGGTAAGAGTCAAGTATAAGAGGTTACCAACTAACTGACGATATAGGGTGGCATCAACTTTAGGAGAAGTACAAGTGGCAGTAATCTTGACTCCAGACTGGAAGGGAGAAGGGTTTGGTTTACAATCATTGATTTGAAAGTGATGAATAAGGTCACAAGAATACTTAGACTGGGAAAGAAAAATTCCTTCATTGGTTTTCAAAACTTGGAGGCCAAGGAAATAGTGCAAAAAACCTAAGTCTGTCATTTCAAATTTCTTCTNTTAAAATTTTTGAGTCACTACCAATAAGGATAAGGTCATCAACATAAAGGACAAGTATTATGAGATGGATTCCTACTCTCTTGGTATAGATATTAGGATCAGAATGGCATCTAGAGAATCTGGTGTCAACAAGAAAGTTGTCCATTTTGTCATACCAATTTCGGGGAGCTTGGTTAAGACCATAAAGAGATTTCTTAAGGTGACAAACAAGGCTAGATTCATTCTGGACATATCCAGGAGGTTGTTCCATGTAGATTTCTTCTTGCAAAATTCCATGCAAGAAGGTGGATTTAACATCCATCTGATGGACCTCCCATTTATGTGAGGCAGCAAGGGAAAGAACAAGGTGGATGGAATTCATTTTGGCTACAAGGGAAAAGTTTTCATTATAGTCAATTCCTTCAACTTGGGAAAATCCTTTGGAAACAAATAGATCCTTGTGTCTTTCAACACTTCTATCTGATGCATACTTAGTTCTGTAGACCCATTTACATCTGACAAGTTTTCTTCCTTTTGGAAGAGGTACAAGATCCAAAGTATCATTGGCCATTGAAGAATGATACTCTTCATTCATTGTTGTATCCCAATCTGGATGACCTGAAGCTTCTGCAAATGTCTCTAGATCATGAGTCTCTGAAACTTGAGCCAAAATATAAGACACTCATTGGAATTGTAAACGTGTCTGACACTGATCTGAAGGATCACTGACAAGATCACCAGTTGCTTCTCATTTTGAACGGACCCATCTAGGAAGTGGTGGAGTTGGTGTTGGTTCAGGTTCAAAGGACTCATCTAGAGAAAGGTGAGTAGGTGAAGGTGTATTTTCATCCTCACTATCATCATATGAATAAGAAACTAGAATAGGAATAGAATAAGGCACAAACGTCGAAGATGCATCGCAGGCCAAAGAAGGCACAATCGTCGAATTAGGCTCGTAGGCCAAGATATTTTCATCAAATTTAACATATCTTCTAATAATAATTTCATTACAATGTGGTTGAAGAAGTCTATAACCTTTGACATCTTCAGAATAACCAACAAATATACACTTCTCACTTTTAGGCTGCAATGCTTTCCTTTTCTCATCAGGAATGTGAGCCCATGCTATACTGCCAAATACATGGAAGTGACTTACATCTGGTTTAATTTTA
>JASDQU010322367.1:0-13045 GCA_032191745.1 Picea mariana | reverse complement strand
TTATTAGTGCCCGTCGGCAAGTAGGGATTCTATTGTCGTCCACAATCAGGGACTCTAGCATTTGACATTGATTTCAAATTAGTTTGAAGTTTGATCATATATTTTTGGCACTATGTAATGTTTTACTATTAATATATAGTAAAGTCAAAATTTTATTTTATTTTTATATAATAAAAAGAGCTTATTTTTTATAATCTTATTATTTTTTATAATTTTATTAGAAAATAGTTTTAAAGTTTTGTTGGAGGCTTGGCTATTTCCAATGTTTTATTTTTGGTTATTCCTAATGTCTTCTTAAACTATTAAACAATGTATGTTTTTCAATTTTACATAGGCTTTCACACATTGCATTTTCTCAACTTAAATAACTCAAGTTTCTTTGAAGCTTTCATGTAATGAATTTTTTCAAAACAAAACAACCTAAGTTTATTGAAGCTTTTTTTCAATCTTAGCTCTCAGACGATCCATTTTCCCAACTTAGACAACCTAAGTTTAATGAATAGCTTTATAAAAACAGACGGCACCGCACAACATCGCCACAATTAGAATCTGCCACAACGCGCCCCGACTTTGGATGACACACATTTGTGGGTTTTTAAACCCCCTTCTTTCACATTTTTTCACCCAAGGGACAAATCTAAAGGAAAAACTCCCCCCACCAAAATATGTGATAACATGAGGCTACATGGGGGACAGAGTCCTCCCCGCGAGGCTCTAAGATCTCCTTTTGCAGTTCCAGTCGCCTTTTTTGGGGCTATGGATTCAATCTCAAAACACCCTGTTGAGGAATACATACCGATAAAAAATGAAAATAAACGCACATGGTCTCCATAGGATCTTATTTATATACAGACCTAAACTAATTTAATTTTTACATGGTGCTAGGTGAAAGCAAATTTCCACCATAGCCAATCAAGTAATTTCCTAAATGGAAGCTCCTTTACTCTGTCAATGATTGGTAACAGATGATGCAATCATGACAGCAGGACGGTTACATCCTTCAGCTTTTCTCCAAGGGCTGAAGTTGAGATAAAATAGGACGGCTCCAAGATATGAAGGAAATGCCACTCCATGTACTTGTTGACAGGATCATAGAATGAGTGGCATATTCTGGAAAATTTGTAACAAGCAACCTTCTCTGCTACACAACTACTCACACATTGTTGGATATATCTGGCAAGCACAGGTGGATGAGAAGCTAATGCGGGTTGACTGTTCTCATATGATGGTTTCTCGCTGACAGACTCTGAACAAGAGATAAACTTCTCCTCCTGCTGCTCCTTTTCTTCTTGGCTCTCCCAAGGGTCAAAGTCATAATCATCATAAATAGGACCCATGGGAAAGTTCTTCTCTTGGTTGATTTACTCACGATAATCATCGTTAATGAACAGAGGATAAGGATCTATTTTCTTCTCTTGGAAAAAATGTATACCCAGCTTAGAATCTGATTCATAGCTATCATACACAAGTTGGTTGCTCCCCGAGTCATCAAAATATGGTGAAAGGATATGTTTCTCTTCCTATGAATACACAACTATTTCTTCATTTAATACTGAGACAACAAGTGTATCAAGGAAAGGATATGATGCCTCTATGACTATGAAATCCTAAACCTCACCATAATGATCAGGGTTGCCAAGAACATCTACTCCTAAGACTAGAAAATCCTCTACATCCTCCTAAAAAAGGCATCAGTCACGATCTTCCTTCAATCCCTCTATCTCTACAGAAAGGGATTTTATCAGTTCCATCAGCTCACCCAAAGTATCTTCTTCCTCCTGGTGGTCCTCATTGGGCACAGCCATATCTTGATCACTGTCTTCATATTCCTCACAACAACTATGACAAATAAACTCTGAGCAATAAAACCTTAAACATTGCCTACTGAAGGCTGCATGAAAGTCTCTCAGGGAGGAGATGCTAGCAAGGGGTAAAGAATGATACCATTCACGAGCATCCCCTTCTAATGAGCACATGAACATTTTTAATAATACATCCTCATGATGTATATCCCACCGATGCATGAGTTCATGAAACTCACAAAGATGCTGAGCATGATTGTCCTCTACATGCCCTCTAAATATGGGAAATAATCAACCCATCCATCTACAGTAGGGACAACATTAGGAAAACCAGGAACGACAGAAAAATTAAAAGGAGCAAACCTCTGAGCCAGTATTTTGTCCATTTGAATCAGTGGAGTCGCCAATCGATCCTCCAACCATGGAGTCGTCAGGTGAATGATATGCAAAATGAGTGTGTCTCATCTTTGTTCAACATCAAAGAATAGATCTGATCGTTGTGTTCTCCCAAGGGCTACCAGGTGTATCCAGAAACAGCCACACTGAAATAGTGACATTGAGACAGACGAGCCACCTCAGTGGAGTCGCCAGGTGCACAGTTGCAATCTTCAATGATACTGAGTTCTGATGCACCTTTAGAACCAGTGAGCTTTGTCGTTCAATCCCAGGGAAATGTCTTCAATTCATTCCCCGGAAACGGTGCCATAAATGTTAGCACCAAAAGTTTCCCTTTAGATTGCGAGAAAGGCAAGCCCGATACCCATCAGTGTTTGGGGTGGATGTTTGTTTAAATGTGGATGGTCGATGGCCAAAACTCAATAACATGAAATATGTTCAACACAGAACTGGACAGGAAATGCACAGGGAAGTGAAGGCCACATTAACTTCAATCAGTAAATTGAGTTAAAGCAAGAGAAGAGGGAAGACTTAGGAGAAAAGGTGAAGGAGATTTCTTTGGGCATCAGGCATTCCAACAGCTCAGAGAAGAAAACCCAAGCTCAAAATCATTCTTGAGCTCAAATTTAGACACCGAAATATGTCTACAAGGGACACAGTTACAGCTGCAGTATGATCAAACCTCCATAATCCTACAACTGCAATAGCTCAACTGGATCCTCCATGCTCGAACCATTCAATGTGAGAAGGAAACAGATACATTGGAAAATGAATAAAACTGACCACGATACTGCTATAATCAAACCTCCATTGCAGCAGTATAACGATCCTCGACTGGATCATCCATGCCCTAGTGTTTTAAACAACCTTTACAGACAAAATGAAAAGAGGGAAGTTGACTTCTATTAACATGAAAGTCTCAAGTCAATTACATAACCAGAGAATATCTCTAGAAGAACAAAATTACAGATTGGGAGATCTTCTCAACCAAATACCTTAACAAAATATGAGGAAGACTCCTATATACTCAGAGAAAAACCACATAGGTATGATCGAGTCTCTGCATTGAAGGCATTATGTCTGCATGCTTTCTGGCAGACTGTGCATGCAGTCTCCTATCGGAAGCAAGCTTTGTTAGACGCAATCGTGTCTTAGGAAGGTTCTGTAGCTGAGCCAACTTGTTGACAGTCATTTCTTGGGATTTCCATTTATGGTGGAAACAATGTTCAACCACCCCCAACCAGCCTCAATAATTGTTTCATTGGGATTGAGAAGGCCCGAGTCAACACTGCACCTGTAGGACGTGACGACCTCTGCATTCTTCCATCTGGAGCTGAGTTGGATTCTTGCAAGGATGGAAAGGCAACCATGGATGTGGATCTGGTGGGGTTACGGGTAAGAAATAACAATTTATCGGTGGCCAAGTGGCAAGTGTAGAGGGTGGGGAGGTGACTAGGAGCATGTGGTCGCAAATCGCGAGAGGTGAGGTGACTAGGAGCGCGTGGTCGCAAATCGCGAGAGGTGAGGTGATGTGGCACGAGAAGGTGACAATGAGGTAGAGGGGAGGTTGTGGTAGGTATGAAAACAACATAGGTGGATGTGGCATGGAGTGGGAGACACATGGCAGGAAGTGATCGGGTGAGACGCGAAGACGGGACAGTGATAGGTTGGCGGGGACGATGAGTGGAGGACAGGTGTTAGGGAGTGAAAGTTATAGAGGAGAAGGAGATGTGACAGACAGAGGAGAAATATGGAGCGGGGGACAGGTGCAGGCGGGATGGAGCAGCCACTTGTCAACCCAGGAAAGGGTGTTATATGCACATGTGCATATCGAGGTTGCGAAAAGTGGTTTGACTCTTCACCGCTTTTGGGCTCGATATGCGTCTTTGACTGACACATCGCTTCTCCACAAAACCATGGTTTCAAACCCAGCCCGCCCTTCATATTTTAACATCTGCGCATGTTGAGGCCCTGATATGATCATCAACCGTTGATCTGGAGGGGAGGTGAGATCTGGGTGCATCGGTCACTTTTGGTGCCTCCACCAATCTTTTATTCGCCCGCTAACTTTAGAATCCGCCACAATGCACCCCTACTTTGGATGACACACATTTGTGGGTTTTTAAACCCCCTTCTTTCGCATTTTTTCACCCAAGGGCCAAATCTAAAGGAAAAACTACCCCCTACCAAAATACGTGATAACATTAGGCTACATGGGGGATAGAGTCCTCCCCGAGAGGCTCTGAGATCTCCTTTTGTAGTTCCAGTCACCTTTTGTTGGGCTATGGAATCAATATCAAAACACCATGCTGAGGAATACATGACGATAAAAAGCGAAAATAAACACACATGGGCTCCATAGGAGCTTATTTATGTACAGACCTAAACTAATTTATTTTTTAGATGGTGCTAGATGAAAGCAAATTTCCACCATAGCCAATCAAGTAATTTCCTGAATGAAAGCTCCTTTACTTTGTCAATGATTGGTAATAGATGATGCAACCATGATTGTAGAACGGTTACATCCTTCATCTTTTATCCAAGGGCTGAAGTTGAGATAAAACAAGATGGCTCCAAGATATGAATGAAATTCCACTCCATGTACTCGTTGGCAGGCTCATAGAATGAGTGGAAGATTCTGGAAAATTTGTAACAGGCAACCTTCTCTGCTACACAACTACTCACACATTGTTAGATATCTCTAGCAAGCACAGGTGGATGAGAAGCTAATGCAGGCTGACTTTTCTCAGATGATGGTTGCTCACTGGCAGGCTCTGAATAGGAGATAAACTGCTCCTCTTGCTGCTCCTTTTCTTCTTGGCTCTACCAATGGTCAGAGTCATAATAATCATAAATAGGACCCATGGGAAAGTTCTGCTCTTGGTTGATTTGCTCATGATAATCATCGTTAATGAACAGAGGTTAAGGATCTGTTGTATTATCTTGGAAAAAATGCATACCCAGCTTAGAATCTAATTCATAGCTGTCATACACAGGCTGGTTTCTCCATGAGTCATCAAAATATGGTGAAGGGATATGCTACTCTTCCTCTAAATACACAACTATTTCTTCATTTAATACTGAGACAACAAGTGTATCAGGGGTAGGATATGCTGCCTCTATGACTATGAAATCCTTAACCTCACCATAATGAGTAGGGCTGCTAAGAACATCTGCTCCTAAGACTAGAAAATCATTTGCATCCTCCTCAAAAAGGTAGCAGTCACGATCTTCCTTCAATCCCTCTATCTCTACAGAAAGGGATTTTACCAGTTCCATCAGCTCACCCAAAGTATCTTCTTCCTCCTGGTGGTCCTCGTTAGGCATAGCCATATCTTGATCACTGTCTTCATATTCCTCACAACAACTATGACAAATAAAATCTGAGGAATAAAACCTTTGACATTGCCTACTGAAGGTTGCATGAAACTCTCTCGGGGAGGAAATGCTAGCAGGGGGTAAAGAATGATACCATTCACGAGCATCCCCTGCTAATGAGAACATGAATATTTTTAATAATACATCCTCATGATGTATATCCCACCGATGCATGAGTTCATGAAACTCACGGAGATGCTGAACATAATTGTTCTCTACATGCCCTCTAAATATGGCCAAATAATCACCCCATTCATCCACAGTAGGGACAACATTAGGAAAACCAGGAACAATAGAAAAGTTAAAAGGAGCAAACCTCTGAGCCTAGATTTTGTCCATTTGAATTAGTGGAGTCACCAATAGATCCTCCAACCATGGCGTCGTTAGGTGAATGATATGTAGAATGAGTGTGTCTGGTCTTTGTTCAACATCAAAGACCAGATCTGATCGTTGTGTTCTCCCAAGGGCTACCAGGTGTAGTCAGAAATAGCCACACTGAAACAGTGGAGTTGAGACAGTGGAGCTGCTTCAGTGGAGTCGTCAAGTGCACAGTTGCAATCTTCAATGATCCTGATTTTTTATGCACCTTCAGAACCAATGAGCTTTGTCGTTCAATCCCAGGGAAATGTCTTCAATTCGTTCCCTGACAACGGCGCCAAAAATGTTAGCACCATAAGTCGCCCTTCAGATTGCGGGAAAGGCAAGCCCGATACCCATCAATGTTTGGGGTGGATGTTGGTTTAAATGTGGATGGTCTATGGCAAAAAATTAACAACATGAAAGATGTTCAACATAGAACTGGACAGGAAATGCACAAGGAAGTGAGGGCCACATTAACTTCAGTCAGTAAATTGAGTTAAAGAAAGAGCAGAGGGAAGACTTGGGAGAAAGGGTGAAGGAGACTTCTTTGGGCATGAGGCCTTCCAACAACTCAGAGAAGAAAACCCAATCTCAAAAGCATTCTTGAGCTCAAATTTAGACATCAAAATATGTCTACAAGGGACATAGTTACAACTGCAGTATGATCAAACTTCCATCATCCTACAACTGCGACAGCTCGACTGGATCCTCCATGCCCGAGTCATTCAATGTGAGAAGGAAATAGATACATTGGGAAATGAATAAAACTGACCACGATACCACTATAATCAAACCTCCATTACAGAAGTATAATGATCCTTGACTGGATCATCCATGCCCTAGTGTTTTAAACAACCTTTACAGACAAAATGGAAAGAGGGAAGTTGACTTCTATTAACATGAAAGTCTCAAGTCGATTACATAACCATAGAACAACTCTGGCAGAACAAAATTACAGATTGGGAGCTCTGCTCAACCAAAGACCTTAACAAAATATGAGGAAGACTCCTATATACCCAGAGCAAAACCACATAGTCGTGATCGAGTATCTGCATTGAAGGCATTATGTCTGCATGCTTTCTGGCAGACTGTGCATGTTGTCTCCTATCGGAAGCGAGCTCTGTTATACGCAATCGTGTTTTAGGAAGGTTCTGCAACTGATATGACTTGCTGATAGTCCTTTCTTGGGCTTTCCATTTATGGTGGAAACGATGTTCAACCACCCCCAACCAACCTCATTAACTATTTCATCAGGATTGAGAAGGTCCGAGTCACAACTGCACCTGTAGAACATGACGGCCTCTACATTCTGCCATCTGGAGCTGAGTCGGATGCTTGCAAGGATGGCAAGGCAATCTTGGATGTGGATCTGGCGGGGCGACGGGCAAGTAATAGCAATTGATCAGCGGCCAGGTGGCAAGTGCAGAGGGTGGGGAGGTGACCGGGAGCGCGTGGTCGCAAACGTGCGACAACTAAGGTGATGTGGCCTGAGAAGGTGACAAGGAGGCAGAGGGGAGGTTGTGCTAGGGATGAAAACCACACAGGTGTTGGTCGTATGGAGTGGGAGACACATGGTAGGAAGTGATTGGGTGAGATGCGAAGGCAGGATAGCAATAGGTCGGGGGGGACGATGAGTGGAGGACAGGTGTGAGGGAGAGAAAGTTATAGAGGAGCTGGAGATGTGATGGACATAATAGAGAGATGGAGTGGGGGACAGGTGCAGGCGGGATGGAGCAGCCACTTGTCAACCCAGGATAGGGATTTATACGTATATGCGCATATCAGGGCTGCGAAAACTGGTTTGACTCTTCATCACTTTTGGGCACGATATGCGTCTCCGACTGACACATAGCTTCTCCAAAAAACCATGGTTTCAAACCCGACCTGCCCTTCATATTTTAACGTCTGCGCATGTTGAGGCCTTTATATGATCATCAACCGTTGATTTGGAGGGGAGATGAGATCTGGGAATGTCAGTCACTTTTGGTGCCTATTCCAAACTTTTATCCGCCCACTAACTTTAGAATCCGCCACAATGTGCCCTGACTTTGGATGACACACATTTGTGGGTTTTGAAACCCCCTTCTTTCGCATTTTTTCACCCAAGGGCCAAATCTAAAGGAAAAAATCCCCCTTGCCAAAATATGTGATAACACCTTCCTCCACGATGAAAGACCATCCACCACCCGATCCCATGACTCAGCTCACTCTCTTTCTTCTGTATCAGTTGTGTAGGAATTCAACACTTCAGCGGTTCACGTCTCTTTACTATCTACGCATGAGACCACCTAGAGTTTTGAAATTCCAAATTCCCATAAGCTCACCACGTGGCTTCGACCTCCAGGTCGTTTGGTCTCTCTATCATACTACATCCCAGATCCTCAGGAGTCCTGAAGTCCTACAGTCCCGATCTCTTCACCAACCATGTTGCCTAGACAAACACGTATTATGAACTGACATGTAGGAGGGGTCAGGGTGACACATGTTGTGTTCCAATGGGCCTATAGGGTATGTGATACACACAAATCTGGGTGACATGTGGCACTTCAAGCTGGGGTCTATGTCACCTTGGGTGGCGTCACTGCACCTCGTCACCCCAAACTGACAGGATTCTATATTCCTCAGATCTCACAGTCGAGATTCGACCACATAGACTTATAGATCTATGGCTCTGGTTACCTCAGGGATTCGGCGTTCAGGAGTGTTGCTATGAAAACTCCTCTTATCTCCCGAACTACCCAATATACGAATTAAAGGGGCTAGTGCCATGCGTCCCTGATATATCAATGGCTGGGAAAGGATCCTAAGGATCCCTCGATCTATGGTTATGGGTCCTTCATGGCTCCGGTCTTTGGGGTTTTGGATTTCGGTTTAGTTGGCAAGATAGGTTCACCCAACCACCTGAGGAACCGCCTAACGTTGGTCAACCTTACAGGAAACCGAGTCTCTTGGTTACCTTCAGCTAGTATAAGGCTTGGTAAGGTCGGTCATACTCCGAAGTCTCAAACTTCTAGAGCTCCAAAGCCAGGAGGACTTAGCTTCTTTAGGCTTATCCTAAGTTTCCTAGGTATTGTTCATATGGGTCCTCTCAAACGGATCTCATTCGCACGTCTTCCAAACTAAAATATCTCCCCTTTCAAGGCTTGAACTTCTCTATCCTTCCTAAGATTTATCATGAAATGGTTAAGGACTTGGACCTAGAATCTCGGTCGCACAACAAGGAGTCTGAAAGAGGTATTCTATTTGGACGGACAGGTTTAGATTGACACAATATCTCCTATCTCGACCATCTCACAAGCTTATGTCCCAAGAAGCCTGAGGAGTTAAGTTGGGGCATACAAACTATCAGTCAGAGGAATAAGTTCAAAAGGAGATGAATGCATACACACACCATGACCATTCCACACAAAAACCATTTATAGTTACACATGTATACATAAACCCATGCATTCATCCATTATTTCCATTCAACACATAAAGTAGGAAAATACTTATCAGAACCGAATAACGTGAAGCAACTGCTGAAAGGGGTTCCCTTTTCAACCCAACCATAGGCTCAGTCACTCCCAACAGAGTTATCATTATCCACCCCCGAGCTAGACCATGATGTTCTGTGATAGAATTCTTTCTTTTGGCTCAAAGACACTAAGGATGAAGGTTACTCTCCTCCTTGTGCGTGATCTTGGCAACGACTTACATAATACCAAGCAAGGAGGACTAGCCTTGTTTATCTGCTTGTATGATGACCCTACTAGCCATTTCCTACGACCAAAATACTCTCATCTCTTAGTTCTTCCTTGAACCCGATAGCTTAGTCTCTTGTCTCTGTAGTCTTCGTAGGTCTCCCTCTTCCCACCACACCTTCCTTTCTTGCCTTCCTCAACAAGATTGTGTGTGGCTCAAATTCCTAGTCCATGGTAAGGTCTGAAAGCCTTACATATGGGTGCTCTACCCCATCCCCTCATTAACTCTTAAGGGGGTATTCCCACCTACCATCCTAACTGTAATTCATTTATGGTTCAGAGGACTGTTCTGGTCCTAAGCAATTAAATCTAGTAAGGTATTGGTTTGGTGGAGGTTAACGCAACCATTCCTGGTCCCCTTCGCCATCTATTTCATATCATTCTTGGTCTCTCTTAGTAAACCCTCCTTCGACCAGTCATGAAACACTTATCCATTTTCTAGTAAATAACAGAATTTATATTCATTGACCTTTTATACAAAGGTCCATCAAATCAAGCATTCAAACATATTGAGTTTGCCATAGTATCTTGGCCAGTATAGTTATATTTACAAACTGGGGGAAACAAGGTGTTACAATTCCCTCCCCCTTAAAGGAACATCGTCCTCGATGTTCTATCTTTCAACATGCTCTGTATATATAGAAGTGAACAAAAATGGATATGCCTGTCTCATGGCATCCTCCATTTCCCACGTGGCCTCATCTGGGCCAAAGTGTTTCCATTTCACCTTGACCTGTGCAATGGTTTGGTGCCTAAGTGGGGTTTCCTTCATGTCTAGTATGCATTGAGGTTCTGGCAGGAATTCTCCCTCTAGCTCCACCTGGATCATAGACCAGTCAATTATATGATTAGAATCATGTACATACTTCTTCAATAATGAAACATGGAAAACATTATGTGCCTTTACTGTGGGAGGGAGAACTAGCCTATAGGATATAGGTCCCACTCTTTCTAAGACTTTAAAGGGTCCATAATACCGAGGTTCCATCTTGGCACAAGCTCCCATCCTCAAGGAACTCTTCCTAGGCCTAGCTCTGAGATAGACATGGTCTCATGTCTTGGACTCTCTAGGAGTTCTCTTTTTATCGGCGTAACTCTTTTGTCTATCCTAAGAAATTTCAGATTTTTCTTTATCTGAATCACTTGTTGTTCCATTTCTTTCATCATGTCGAGTCTGATCGTAATTCTATCCACTAGATTACTCCAGCTGATTGGAATCTTTCACTGTATACCATAGAGGGCTTTGAAAGGGCTCATCTTCAGTGACTCTTGATAACCATTGTTGTAGGAAAATTATACCGATGGTAGGTAGTCTTCCCACTTCTTAGGCTGATGCATTGCATGCATCCTTAACATGTCTTCTAATATCTGATTTACTCTTTCTACATGTCCATCAGTTTGAGGGTGATAGACTGTGCTAAACAACAATTTTGTTTCAAAACCAGCCATCAAGGATTTCCAAAAGCTTGAAGTGAATTTTTTTGTCTCTGTCAGATATGATCTCCCTAGGCATTCCATGCAGTCTGAATATCTCTTTCACGAATATGTTGGAAATATCTATTGCCTTGCAAGTCGATTTGATAGGAACGAAGTGAGAAGACTTGTTCAATTTGTCCACCACTACCATGATGGCATCATTCTACCTGGCTGATTTTGGTAATCCGGTGATGACATCCATGGAGATTGTTTCCCGTTTCTATTATGGAATTGGTAGTGGTTGTAACAACCCTACTGGGTGTCATTGTTCTACCTTAACTTGTTGGCATTCTTGGCACTTATCTAGATAGTAAGCTATGTCCTTTTTCAATCTAGGCCAATAGAATTGTTTCCTAGTGGCAGTGATCATTTTCTGATATCCTAGGTGATCAGTATATGGTCTCTTGTGCAGTTTGTCCATTATGAACCTCTTCAACTCATCACAACTTGGGATATACAATCTGTTTCTGTAAGTTAAAAAAACTTCATCGAGCATCTTATAGCCTTCATAATTTATCCTTGTAGGCTCTTGAATTAGGTATGAGGTCATTGTCTTGAAGAACGTGTCTATTTCTTATGCATTCCTGACTCTTTCCCTGACATCCGTTTCACAGCTGCCAGGTGAATCATTTTCATACTTCTACTAAGGGAATCAACCACCCTATTTTCCTTTCCTTTGATTTGTTTGATTTCAAAATCAAACTCACTAAGGAGAGCCATCCACCTAGCTTGTCTAGCATTGAGTTTTGGTTGATCAAATAGGCACCTCAACCCACAATGGTCTTTCATAAGTACAAATCTCTTACCCAAGAGATAATGCCTCCACATTTTTAAAGCATGCACTATGGCATCCAACTCCAGATCATGGGTCACATAATTGATTTCATTCTCGTTCAATTTTATGGATTCATAGAAAATTGTATGCCCTTCTTGCATAAGGACTCCTCTGAGCCCTTCCTTGCAACAATCTATGCACACAAGGAAGTCATTATCAGGGTCTCCAATATTCAACATGGGTGCATGGGTCAGAAGATATTTCAGTTCTTGAAATCTTTCTTCACATTCTGATGTCCAAGTGAATTTAACCCCCTTTTTTCTGAAGGGCAGTGATTAGACAACCAATCTTGGAAAATCCTTTTATAAACCTTCTATAATATCCTGCTAAGCCCATAAAGGATCTGATATCAAATACATCCTTTGGGGTAGGCCATTCCATAATATATTTGATCTTGTCGAGGTCTACTGTCACTCCTTCTTTATAAATAACATGGCCTAAGTAATGGACTTGCTTATGGAAAAAGTCACACTTGCTAAAATTAGAGTAAAGTCGATGCTCTCTTAGTACTTGAAGTACAAGTCTAAGATGTTCTTCATGCTCCTCTCTATTCTTGGAGTATATGAGGATATCATCAATGAAAACCAATACAAATCTGTCTAGGAATTTGTTGAGTACATTATTCATCAAGCACATAAAAGTGGTGGGGGCATTGGTTAATCTAAATGGAACCACCACAAATTCATAGTGACCATGTCTAGTCCTAAAGGTTGTTTTGTGGATGTCTTCATCCTTGATTCAGACTTGATGGTATCTAGACCTTAATTCAATCTTTGAGAAAATGGAAGCACGCCCTAATTGGTCGAACAAGTCATCGATTCTTGGTAAGGGGTACTTGTTCTTTATGGTTGTCTTATTGAGTTGTCTATAATCTATGCACAGTCAGAGTGTTGTTGGTCACTATAATTGCTTAATTAATTTTAAACAACTAAGTGAAACATAAATTATCAACCCAGGGAAGTCTTTTGTTTCAAAGATAGCCACGCACTATATATGCTCAATTCCAAAAGCACTTAGTGTTGTAGTAAAGAAATTCACACTATTTATTCTTGCTT
>JASDQU010322363.1:0-13059 GCA_032191745.1 Picea mariana | reverse complement strand
TTTTCATTTTGAATCATCTTGTACTTGAACATTTAAGTGGGGTAAAAGGAGGTTTCCCCCTCAAAGAGGCTTATTATCTGAAATTATCTCTTTTTCAAGGCGTTGAGTACTTTTTCTGAGGTTTTTCTATGCTATAATGATATTTGGTTCTTAACAGGAAAGGTGTAAATCATTTTATTCTCTTGCGTCATGAAATTTTCCTTCATTTCCTTGTATACATAAATTCAAAATCGTAAAAAAAAATGACACATAGCATGCATAAGACATAATTGTTTTATGACTGGGAGTAATAGTAATTTTGCATATTCATAAACAAAAAAATGAGACTTATCTTTTAACAAACATTGGTCCAAGAGATTGGTCATGTACGAGAAAATTTACATTGAACCACAACCATATAGTGTAGATACCACCACCAACCTAGGCTATGAGGACACCATGGTGAAAAAACCAAGCAATAAGATTTTATTTTGTCATCCCAACCTTTCTACTCACATTGTTACCTAACCTTCTCAACACAAAGCATTACAAGAATTTGATTCATCCTACGATAGATAAGGAACTCTCTTCCACTACAACATGCAACATAAGTAATATATTCACTTTATGCACTTCATTGTCCCTTAGATATATTATTCTCTCTATTTCTCTTTAGTGTGGATAGAAAGATCTTGATCTATTGTATTCTTTCTAACAATTTCCTAAAAGAACTATATTTGTCTCTCAAGGATATAAAGAGTATATAATGGATAGTGAATGATGAACTATATTTTCTTCCGACAATGTTAGAGTCAATGACAATGATATCATTGGTGGAAATGATGGATGGCATTACCTATAACTAGCGGAATGTAGGACTCTTACACTTCCCATGGCATGAAGATTGTACTCAACCCATGGTCCCGTTATTATGTGAAAAGACCTTCCCCACCAACCTATTGCATAGATTCAAGAATTGGTTGATAAGTCAAAGAAGGTATATGGCTTCATTTAAGGCACATTGTCAAAAAATATGAGTTCTGAGAATGACCTTGGAGATAGAGTTCTATTGATAGTTATTAATATGGTAATATTAATATTAAAATTGCAGCATAAAATAATTTTAAATTTTTTTATATAAATTAATAGAAAATCCCATCCTTGGTAAAAACAATTCTCCTAATTGCATATGTATCCCACTTGGTGGAAAAATATCCCCTTTGAAGGATACATGTAATGGTTTAAAACCCCATTTTATCCCATGAGGCCTCAAATATTCATTTAGTTGATATGTCTCTTATTTTCACTACTTTACCATGGTCAAGACACCAAGATCCATCCTTGGTATGAAAAAACTACTATAGGCACCCATATCCCATTTTGAGATAAAAGATCCTTTTTAGGGGTCCTATGTGGTGATTTGAGTCCATGTTCATGGACAATATCCTTAAAATATTTATGTATGACTTGAGTCCCTTTGTTTTCTCTCCTTGTCATGTTTATGACCCCTAGACCTATCCTTGGTGCATGAAACCACCTAATGTCACACATATCCCAATTGGAGGCAAAATATCCCCTTGAAAGAAACTTTGTAGTGGTTCAAGGACATGTGCATGTTTCGTGAGCATTAAAAGTTTCATTTAGATCTTAAGACCCTTTATTTTCTCGCATGACCATGGTCACAGTCTCCAAATCCATCCAGTGCATCTAAATTGTTCGAATATTTCCCAAATCTCATTCATATGTTAAATATTATAATCCCTAAAATACTAATTTAGATCATACAACCCTTTTTTTCCTTCATTGACCATGTTCAAATCCTTGAGACCCATTCCTGGTATTAAAATTCTCTTAATGATGCCTATATCCCACCAAGAGGCCAATGGTTTGAGTTTGTATGGTGGTTTGAGTATTTTTTCGTGGACTAGGGATGATGTTGTAGTTAAAGGCCTTGGTCATAATTTATGGATTAGGCACCCTATTTTCATCACCTAATCATGGTCAAGGCCCCAACATAAATCCCTACTACAAAAAAAATCCTAATGGAAACTTCATCCAACTCGTATGCAAAAGATCCCCTTTAAATGTCTCATGTTGTAGTTCATGGCTTTAATCATGGCCTATTAACCCAATAATATTTTTTCAAGGCCTAATTCCTTGGATTTATCCCCCAAGCATGGTTAAATCCTTCATATCCATCTTTGATACACAAAATATTATGACAATACCCATATCTCACTCAAAGGTTCATGATTCCCTATAAACAACATGTTATGTGGTTTAGGGCATTGATTATGTCCCTTAGTCCCTAAAGGATTCATAAATGACCCAAGGGCCTTATTTTACTCGCTTGACCATGGATAATTACTTAATGCACATGTCCCTAGTGCAAAATGGTTCATAATGGTACACATATTAAACTTGGAGGCCAAATATTTCCTCTAAATGGATTATGTTGAAGGTGATGTTCAAGGATATTAAGCCTTACAAATCCATTTATAGAATAAGGCCCTTATTGTCCTCCCTCCCTTTGTTATGGTAAATTCCTTGAGACCCATTCCTGCTATGAAAAAACTCATTATTATACCCATATCCTACTTATATGACAAAGATTCACTTTAAAGGAACTATGTTGTGGTTTGTGGCCTTGTCCATGGCCCTTGTAGATCCTCTAAAGATTCATTTAGAGCCTAAGGGATTTATTTTCCTCTCATGAACATTATCAAGGCATTGATACCTATCCCCATTATCTAAGGAATTATAGGAGAAACCTTGTTCCACTTGGAGGATATGGTAATATTAACATTAAAATTGCAACCTAATTTTTTTTTTTTTTTTAAATAAATATTATTCGTCGCACTTGCACGACAATCGTACGCCTTGAGACATATTTTATTTATAAACAACAAAAGTTGTCGTCGCAAGTGCGAAGACAACTTAAGTTGCTGCAATGAATTTTCTATATAAAAAACAAAAGTTGTCGTCGCACATGTGACGACAACTTAAGTTGTTGCGACGCACTTGCTACATAACCATTGAAAGTTTTCGTGGCAATGGGCGTCGCAAGTGTGACGACAACTTAAGTTGTTGCGACAAATTTGCTATATAAACAATGAAATTTATCGTCGCAAACGTCGTCACAAGTGCGACGAAAACTTAAGTTGTTGCGACAAATTTTCTATATAAACAATGAAATTTGTCGTCGCAACCATCGTCACAAGTGCGATGACAACTTAAATTGTTGTGACGTAGTTGCTACATAAACAATGAAAGTTTTCGTCACAACGGTCATCTCAATTGCGACAAAAATGTTGGTTTTAGTGGGCTTGCCTATATTATCATATTGGCAATGATATGTTTTTTTTGTCACAATTGTGAGAAGTTCCCTATGGTCGTCGTGCTTGCGACGATAATTTAAGTTCATCGCAATTTCCAGGTGATCCAGGTGGATCTAAAACCGCTCAAAAATACTCAAATGCAGAAAAGGAGGATCTAGTAATGACCCAGAAATCTCAGAAGGGTCCATAGGCTCAGAAAATGCTCAAAAATCAAATTTATCAGAATTGGATGAATTTAATTCCATTGCGTCCGTCTCGTTCTCCCGATTCCTGCCATATATTTACTTTCTCAAATGAAACTCGTATGAAGAAGTTATGACACTTTGAAGTTTTTTGAAAGAAACTATAAAAAGTCAAACAGTCAATAGGGCATACTCATGACGTCAGCAGTACGGATGCTGACGTCAGCGTGACGTGTCACCTTCTAGAAGCTTAGCAGTTTGGTGGATTCAGCCAAATCTGGCAGATTTTCATCAAATCTAGCGGTTACCGCCAAATCTGGAGGAGGTTTGCTAAATTTGGTGAACTGGGTAGCGGCTCTGTTTATTTAGTCAGGCATGCAAAATGAGGCAGGGAGAGTTGGCATACACTGCATTGGAAAACATGCCAGTTGGTGTCCCAGGTGACCTTCTCAGAAATATATCAACTTTATACTCAAAAGTTGTAGAATTTCGAGAGGATTCTGAATATGCTATCTGTTTCTTCATTAGAGTAGCCAAACATGAAAGTGTCTCTGGAAGAGGAGTTGACACGCTTTTCGAGACTATATGGATCTGACAGGAAGAGGCTACATTGGAATTCATGCCAAGAGGTGTCCCAGGCGACCTGCTCAGAAATAGGTCGACTTTATACTCAAAAGTTGCAGAATTTCGAGAGGATTATAAATATGCTATCTGTTTCTTTATTAGAGTAGCCGAACAAAAAAGTGTCTCCAGAAGAGGAGTTGGCACATTTTTCGAGACTGTACGGATCTGACAGAAAGAGGCTGCATTGGAATCCATGCTAGGAGGTGTCTCAGGTGACCTGCTCAGAAATAGGTCAACTTTATGCTCAAAAGTTGTAGGATTTCGAGGGTATTCTAAATATGCTATATGTTTCTTCATCAGAGTAGCCGAACAAAAAAGTGCCTCCAGAGCCCATTTGAGTGAGCCAAACATACTTGAGTTTATAGTCAAAAGTTGCAGAATGATGTTTTCTAGCCACCTATGATGTCTGTTTCTGCCCAGAATCGTAGATCTGAAAGTTGGTTTTTGGGAGCTCTTATGTAAGCCTTTCTTTGTAATTTTTAAGCATTTGAGATTAATTAAAGAGCGGTCTCACTGTTGGAGAGGACATGGAGACGTAGCCAGGAAGTCTGGTGAACTCAGTTACAAATTCTTGTTCATAGATGGTTTTCTTACATGTTTATGTGCTCATGTGCTTGATGGATGTTCTTTAATTTTGCATTACAAAGATGGTTAACAGTTAAAAATTCACATGCAAATAATGGTTAAAAGATCTTGAATTTTAGATTAGGTTAAATTTCAGATCAAGATGGTATCAGAGCGAGGTTAACCATTGTTTTTTGATTTGATGTTAACAAGATCCAAGCTTCAGCGTGGTGAAGGAGAACTTGAAGAGTTTGATCCAGAGATTGGTTCAAGAAGAGGAAGGATGTCTTCACCAAAAGGAGAAGAAGGAGCTTCTTCTATCCCTTTTGAAGGGGAATTTCTGAAAGCTTTCATGAGAATGAAAATGATGGTAAAGGAGCTCTATCAAGGTCGAAAGAAATGTGAACAAGGTGGACCATCTCATACAGAAGATAAAAAAGAAGGAGGTAGTGAGGAACTCCCTAAAACCTCACCAACTTCTCCATCTCTTCTTGATGGTTGTATTCCTTCTCCATTTGAAAAACTAAAAGAAAAAGTTGATCTTAATATGCCTCATTTAAAGCTTGATATTAAGTTTGAATTACCTATGTATAATGGAGAGCTTAATTCTGAAAAAATGGACAATTGGATCCGTTAAATTGAAGTTTATTGTAGGATTCAAAAGTTTACTGAAGATGATGTTAAAATTCAGTTGGCTTCTCTCCGACTTGGAGGGACTGCTCTCATTTGGTGGGAGAGTAGATCTCAAGAGGATATTGCTACAAAAGGAAAAATCATTTCCTCTTGGTATGAGTTCACTTTGGCACTTAAAAAACAATTTTATCCATTAGGGTATATGCAGCAAGCTATGATGGATTGGCAGAATTTGAGGCAAGATAAGGAACAAAGTGTGCAAGAATACACACAAGAATTTCGAAAAATACCATTGGTACTTGGTATACCTCTCTACACTCAGGAAACTCTTCTTAAATATATAGGAGGATTGCATACTTATTTATGTCATATGATATTGATGTTTAGTCCGACTAACCTTGATGAGGTGTGTGTTCAAGCAACTCACATTGAGTCAAAAGGGAAGAGTGTTCATGATGTTTCTTCAGCTGAATTCGTCCAGGAAAAAGAAGGCAAGGAAAAACAGAAAGTTAAACATGCAGCTACAATGAAGAAGGGTGATGAGAGACCTACATGCTTGCATTGTAAAAAGAAAGGGCATGAAGAGGCAAAGTGTTGGAAGCTACATCCTGAAATGAAACCGAAGTGGTTTAAAGATTGGAAGGGGAAGCAAACAACCACGGTTATCATTGAGGACCTTGGATCATATTCTGAAGAAGAAACAAAGATAACAATCGTAGGTGTGAAAGGTAAATCTATTGTCGATAATGATTCTCACATTGGTTCTTCATGTGCTTCTACTTCTAAATATGATGAAAATTCTAAGGATAGAAAGATGAATGCATTGTTTCATATAAGAGTGATTACAAAACAAACAAAGGTTGACACACTCATAGATATTGGATCTCAAGTTAATCTTATTTCAGAAGAAGTAGTTAAGGAATTGGGATTAACAACGAAACTACACAAGAAACCTTATCCATTAGGTTGGGTATGCAAAGATAAAAGATTACAAGTAACACAACAATGTGATCTAAAGTTTGCAATTACATCTGAGTTTGTAGATGAGGTTGAATTTGATGTGGTCCCACTAGATATATGTGGAATTGTGTTGGGTAGTCCATACTTATATGATCGAAAAACGATCTTCTATCGAGAACATAATCAATATCACTTGTTTAAAGAGGGAATTGAGTACATAGTGCATTCACATTCATTCAAAAATGACAAATCATTGGGCACTACACAACAATTAAAAAGGGTTGTTAATGCAAGTCGAAATTTGACACTTATGTCTATACAATGTAAGGAAGAAAAGAATCCTAAGCATGAAAAAGAAGTGTCATTTCACTACAATACACCTATTTTGGTTGATAGTGTTTCTATAGTTAAAAGTCAACATGGTTCAGATACAATCTCTTTCACATGTTCAATGTTTATATTCAACTTATTACTCATCAATAGTATGTGGTTGGGTCCTCCAATGTTGAATGAAGATGTGATTAAGAATGTGATTAATGTACTTAACAATGTCAGCGAAGTGTTGATTGTTGTATTGCTGAGTCAGATGTACAGGTTCTAGGAGGAATGAATATGTGATACAGGACAAGTGAGACAAACATGTCCTCACTTATTTTCTGAATGATTTCATGCTTTTTGTGGTCCAAAAGCTTTTCCGTGGGGAGGTGTGATCCAGGTGGATCTAAAACCGCTTGAAAATACCTAAATGCATAAAAGGAGGATCTAGTAATGACCTAGAAGTCTTAGAAGGGTCCCTAGGCTCAGAAAATGCTCAAAACTCAAATTTCTCAGAATTGGATGAAACCAATACCATTGTATCTAGCTCGTTCTCTCAATTCCTGCCATATATTTACTTTCTCAAACAGAGCTCGTATGAAGAAGTTATGACACTTTGAAGTTTTTCGAAAACAACAATAAAAAGTCAAACAGTCAACAAGTCGTATTGATGACGTAAGCAGTACGGATGATGATGTCAGTAGTATGGATGCTGATGTCAGCAAGACGTGTCACATTCTAGAAGCTTAGCAGTTTGGCGTAGTCAGCCAAATCTGGCAGATTTTCGCCAAATCTGGTGGTTACCGCCAAATCTAGAGGAGGTTCGCTAAATTTGGCGAACTGATTAGCGGCTCTGCTTATTTAGCCGGGCATGAAAAATGAGGCAGGAAGAGTTGGCAGAGGCTACATTGGAATCCGTGACAGGAGGTGTCCCAGGTGACTTGCTCAGAAATAGATCGACTTTATACTCAAAAGTTGCAGAATTTCGAGAGGATTCCGAATATGCCATCTGTTTATTCATTAGAGTAGTCGAACATAAAAGTGTCTCCAGAAGAGGATTTGGCACGCTTTTTGAGATTGTACGGATCTGAAAGGAAGAGACTGCATTGGAATTCATGCCAGGAGGTGTCCCAGGTGACCTGCTCAGAAATAGGTCGACTTTATACTCAAAAGTTGCAGAATTTCGAGAGGATTCCGAATATGCTATCTGTTTCTTTATCAAAGTAGTCGAACAGAAAAGTGTCTCCAGAAGAGGAGTTGGCACGCTTTTCGAAACTGTATAGATCTGATAGGAAAAGGCTACATTGGAATCCATGCCAAGAGGTGTCCCAGGTGACCTGCTCAGAAATAGGTCGACTTTATACTCAAAGTTGTAGAATTTCGAGGGGATTTCAAATATGCTATCTATTTTTTCATCAAAGTAGCTGAACAGAAAAGTGTCTCCAGATCCCATTTGAGTGAGCCAAGCATACTCAAGTTTACAGTCAAAAGTGTAGAATGACATTTTCCAGCCACGTATGATGTCTTTTTCTGCCTAGAATTGTAGATCTGAAAGTTGGTTTTTGGGAGCTCTTATGTAAGTCTTTCTTTGTGATTTTTAAGCATTTGATATTAATTAAAGAGCAATCTCACTGTTGGAGAGGACCCGGAGACGTAGCTAGGAATTCTGGTGAACTCGGTTACCAATTCTTGTTCATAGATGGTTTGCTTACATGTTTATGCGCTCATGTGGTTGATGGATGTTCTTTAATTTTTCATTACAAAGATGGTTAACAATTAAAAATTCACATGCAAATAATGGTTAAAATATCTTGAATTCTAGATCAAGTTAAATTTCAGATCACCACGTGACATAAAACAATGTTTCAGAGACTCAACATTCATCGCAATATCCACGACTGAACATCGAAAGAGCGTTGAAATAACCGTCGCAAAATGAGCCAAATTTGAAAGTGTAAGAATATCATTATCTATTTGTCGCGTGAAGAGGGTGTCATATTTCACTAACGTGCGCGCAGAAAAAACATGCGTTGCACCATGACGACATCCCAACACATAATGAAGAGGGTGCAAAGAGGAAGAGTTGTGAGGCTTGAGCCTCAAGACTTGGCATTGATCAACAAACATTCAAATGTCAGGGTATGTTTTGAATAGGTCAGATGCATGCGCTATTGCAAGAAAATCTAAGGATATGATGTGAAACCGGTGGAACAGTTTGTGCTCAAATTTAATGGGTTTCGTGTGGTTATTGTAGGAATCACATTCCAAGTGACGAAGGAAACTCTGTCAGCCACGACGAAGATCCCTCTACCTGGTGAAAGGTTCTCTAAGGGCATGCCTTTGGACGTGTTATGCTATGAGGAATTCATCAAACCAAACTGCCTGAATGGGAAAATTGGAATGGGTGTTCCAAGTTAGTATCTACCAGAGCCTTTTCAAAAACTCCCGAAGATGATTAGAAAGTATTTCACCTGTGAAAGAAGGTCTGACATAATATACCCACATCACATTAGGCTGTTGATGCATTTCACAGGTAAGAGGCCTTTGAATTTACCTTTCTTCTTACACCAAAGTCTAAGAGGAATGGCTAACAGCGTCCAAGCTGAAGCAAACTAGCCAAAAAAGAACTTATCCCATATCTCACTAATCAAATTGTTGATGGTTGAAGAATTGATGCGACTGGGAAAGGACTGGGACTCATTTCTATTTTTAATCAACATTCCTAGGGACCCCAAAGGAGATCCCCCTCTACCCACGAGAGAAGAAACATCTCCCAGCGCGGAGGTGGGAATAGAGGGGGCTGTAAGAAAAGGAAAGGCAATGGAAGGATCGTCGCCCCAACAACCAGTACCCCAGAAAAGGGGCAGGACAAGGAATAACCAGGAGCCTAGGGACTTCCAAGCTCCAAACGAACCGTGTGCCCAATCTGTTGCTGAGAATTTACTCATGCGCATTTTTCGGCTAGAACCCATTGAGGGTTTAAGCCAAGAAATATTTGATATACAGAGAAGGCTAGGAACTGAAAGCATGGATGTTTGGGAGCCATCACAACAACTAAAGAAAGAACAACTCGCCATTTCCCAGTTGTACCAGGAGAATAGGGAACTAAGAAAGTAGTTAGCAGAAAGGACTGTCGAAACATTAGCATCGCAAAGTTGAGAAGGGAATGTGAATTCACTCAAGAAAAAAATCAAATAAGCGCAAGACATGATCATCCAGTTGTGAGAATAATAGATAAGGTCAAAGGAGATAATCATAGAGCACTTCAATGAATGTGTACCGACCATGGAAAATGTCCACGTGGCTCTAACAAGTGCTCAAATGAAGTTGAAGGGGAACGTTTCTTGCGAAGACAGGTGAAGAATCTAAAAGGGCGGAACTAGTCTCTCAGGAAAACACTCAGAATATCAATACTGCAGATAAGGCCATAAACATAATTGATCTGACCCCATTTTTCTCTTTTCAAATGTGGCATGAAATTCCTCTCTTCTCATGTCCTGACTCCTATCGGGAAACAAGAAATCTGATGGATATCCGTGTGGTGGATATACGTCGCGCAGATGCTAAAAACCCATCTGTAGAGAGGGACAAGTGTAGGTGGAACCCACAACAATTTTGAAGGAGATGCATGGTCCCCTTACTATCGTCTGTATTTGGAAAACATGAGTGACAATCCATAGTCACCCACCATACCAACCCGCTAGATGCATACCATGACCAATGATCACCCAACATCAATCAAAGTCCGTTACACTGGGTGGCTGAAGTCTGGCAAAGTGCTCAATAATTAGGGTGGCCCTTCAAAGGAGAAGCACCGATGCATCACTTCCTAATGATGGAATCTTGCTGATGACCAAACGATCATGGTAAATACATTGGTTATGACATGATTGGGTACAGTCGGGTTCCTATTCTTAGTAAGTCTCATTCGAAAGATCATCTAGTAGGGAATAACTAGAGCCAAAATTCTAGGAGTAATAGTTGGGAGCATGGAAGCCCAAGGGGAACATATTTTTCTATATATTGCATCTTTTCAATGTAATCTAGGTTGGTTGGCAAAGTAGTGTAGACAGTGACAGTTGAATGTAACTTTCAAACCCGATTGAAATATAATGCAAAGGTCCTGAGACATTGATGAAAAGATTCTAATGGTGGTGGTTTGATGTATTGTGATCTCTCCTCTATATGTACTTCCTGTTTTCTATATATCCATGTCTATATTTTGTTTAAATCAGAATGTTTAATATGTCTAGAATTCATCATGCGGTGCTTTAAATTTTTCCATTTAAACGCCTATGTTTTCTTCTAAGTAATTTAAAATTCATCTCCAATGGTGCTTTGAGTTGCTTTATGTATTTTTTCTCTTGCCACACACAACGAATTTGAACTGAAATACCATTGTATTCTTAGCCTTTATCCTCTTAGTTTTAGTTACCAAGTCATTTATTTCTCTCACTTTTTGAAATTTGACTCCATGGCCCAAGGTTTTGTATTCCCTTGCCAATAGAATGAGAAACACTTCACAAACATCATAAACCTAGCCGACAATTCAAAGCCATTATCTATTAGAGACTAACTCTTAGAGAGAGCCCTCTCTAGGTTTGAAAGGTTAGTTTCTGGTTTTAAAGTTAGTTTGTAGGTTACCTATGTCATTTTTTTTCTCAGCCAATCGAATTTACAGAGTGCTAACATTTAGGCATCATTGGCAGGGATGAAATTGAATAAAACTTTCCCTCAGAGAATGACTAAAGCTGTAGTTTTGGCCCCTGAGGGTAAATGTGGGTCAAACATGTATATTGGCTGAAATATTTACCTTGACAACTCCAAAAAATATGACCAGTAGCATAGAATAGTACTACTCAAAAAACTTGTCTCGAAAGAAAGTTTATACTAGAGATAACCGTGTACCACTCATGTCTGATCCCAAAAAAATTATGTGTAGGGAAAAGGAATAGGTGCCAAACCCATTCTATTACCTGGACAGAAACCAATCCTTACCCGAGGACGTTGTACAAAGCATCAACGGCCTTGATTTCGATACATTGTTCAAACAAACCCTGTTCAGGTCTAAATCAGAAACCTGCTTGGATGAGATAGTCTTCAGTGAGGAGAGGTTTCAATCTTTGATACCAAACAAAATCTTGCGAGCTGTTGTAATCCCCACTCAGAGAATTCCACTAGTTCCAAACCCTCCTAGAGTGATGGCCACCAGATTTGCCCCTCTTTCCCTACCATCCCAACTGCATGATTTGCCCCAGAACTATAATCATAGGATTAAGCTATATGATGACGAAGGAAATGCCTCTGCCCAAAAGAACATGGATTGGTTCAATGATTTTTTTGACCTAGAAGAGGTTGATCATGAAGACACAAAAATGAGATTGTTTGCACAGTCTTTAAGGGGAGGTTAGGAAGTGGTTTAAGGCCCTTCGAGTAGCGAGCATCCCCAATTTTGCAGCGTTTGAAACATCATTTGTTTCCAGATGGGCAGACAAAAAGAATCCCCTGCAACTACTAATGAAATGCAACAATTAGCTACTCGTCCAACCTATCCTACAAGGTTAGGACCTCCAAGACACATAATCAATGCTCAATTCCAGTATCCATCCGATTTATTTGACCATTATAGGTCTCAGAATTGGAGACTATTCTGAGGAACAACGAGATATCTAGATCCTTTAGCCATCATCCTATTCAAATTTTTCGTGACTAATCAACAACATTACTCATCAAAATTTGTAACATACCACTAGGATCTGAACAATCATGAGTAATCTAAAGTAATAAGTAGAAAAATTACTATTATTTTTCTTTTATATCTAATCTAACTTTAACAATTATAACAATTTATCTTACTTGTAGTAGCCGAATAATTTTAACGTCAAATAATTAATCAAACATCAACTATAACAGTAATATCTACTTGATTTCAGTAACTCAGTAATTTCTTATAAACTCAGCACATACGCATATAAATTTGTAATGTCCCCCACCTCTTAGAGAGGTGATGAGGAGACTCAGTGGCCTGGGCACCCCCACTAGGTCATAGTCTCACACTGAGGGGGGAAAAGTCAAAAAGTTAAAAGTTATATTTTTAAGTTGACTTAAGAAAGGAAAAGGATAAAGCAGTAAAAGATAACTCAACAGAAGAATAGAAGATTAATCCTGGGAGTTAACCTAACTCAACAGAGAATTAGAAGGAAAATTATAAGTAAGAGGCTGGGGTGCACCTATTAGGCATTCTAGTTTTGGATTAGCATTTGCTATTGCTCTTGAGCATTCAGTTTGGGGGTTTTTCTCTACAAACCCTTGGGAGCAACTCAGTGGTGAAATATCCACTCACCTTGTTCCACAGCTTGATCTCGGGGATGAAAGACTCCTCCACACCATTCTAGTCTCAGGGCCAGTTTATCGAGGGAGGTTCGATCCAGCTTATCCTGAGGGCCTAGTGCCATTCCGACAGT
>JASDQU010322362.1:0-11142 GCA_032191745.1 Picea mariana | reverse complement strand
GGGTGACCCATGTTATTCACACATGGTATTTGATGTTGTGAAGCCTATTTAAAGGCTTATCCAACTCCATTGTAAGGTTCCTCAAGTGGCCTATGGTTGGTTGGCTTAGCGAAGGAAATAATAGATATCTATTTAGGTGTTGGTTTTCTTAGTAAAGGGTTTCCAAGGTACATATTGGAGTTCATGTGTGTTTGGTTCTTTATGGTTGTTTTAGTTCTTTTAGTGTGCTCGATTTTGTATATGGTATCAAATCCAAATTAGACCTAGACCCTCTAATGAGAGTGAACTATGGAATTGGAATCTATGGAGGAGTGTGAGAGTGCATTGGTCTCTCATACTTCCAAATGAGTGTGTGTCACTACAAATAATGTCAAGGTGTGTTGAGAATACTTTTATGATGGAGATCTAGTTCTTCAAGATCTGTTGATGAGCATGATTTCACCAGGATGCAGTGCATGGATATAGAGGATCTCATGGTAGAGGAGTGTATCCTTCTCTTGATAGTCTACAAGAATGAAATATATCCATACTTGGCCTCTTGGAGGATTATGTCCTTCACCAAGCAAATTGTGGCCCTATATGCATTTGGAGGTCGAAAATACAATGCTCCGTGAATGGTTGAATGGGAGGAGTTCCAACACTTATGCATCTTTGTTCATCATCTGGATCAAAGATGGCATTCTTCATGGTTTCCTTAGCACTTGCTTACATGTTTGATGGAAAAAAGAATGTAATGTGATAATTCTCCAAAGAGTGGTGATGCAGGAGCATCAAATGAAATCTTGAATTATGACCCTAGGAGGGTCAAAACATTTACTAAAGGGGGTTGGTTCCCTTAATTTTAAATTTTCATTGTAACAGATAGGTTAAGAGACCTCTAGAAGATGTTTAGATTGATTTTTTTGTATTAGGTGTAATTGTGTTGCTGATTTTTAGAACAGAGTGAGTAATTTAAGGGTTTGTTGAGATTTGACCAGGGTGTGGTTGTTAGATTTGTATGAGGGATCATTCGAGATATATCATTGTGTAAATGGGTTGGGTTGGAGAGTGTGAAGTTGTGTGTGTGTTGATTTCAGATAAATCCGAGACAATCCATCATGAGTTCTAGTATTCAATTAATAAAGTCAAGGTTTGAGTTCATCTATGGTGTCATGTGTCTTAGTTTAATTCTAATTTTGATCCCCTTCTCCAACAATCAATCGAAGCAATCTGTAAGTTAAATTCTACATTTAATAATAATAATGCAGAGTAATTTGTATGTTATAGATTCGACAACCCCCGATCGTTAGATCTAGAGCGAAGGTATTTTGGTCGTCGGATCGTATCATATAGAGGATTGAATCTCGATCGTTAGATCCAAACCAAAGGAGAAATTGGAACATTAGATCGTGCTCCAACACGTGCATACAAATTATCGAGGTTTATCATTGATTATTGATCATATTTAGATCAACAATCCTCATTCATTGTTGACCAGGTGGATGAATCGAAGCCAACACCATTTATCTTGATCAAGATAAGATCCAATGGCGGAGATCCTTAGCGCAAATTGAAGTTTCTCAATCATTAATTTTATGGAGGTCACACACTTTAGATCTAGACCATCATTTGATTTGGTGATGTGTCATTCTAGGATTAACGCGCATAGTGGAAAAGATACTAACTTTCCATCATGTTGAGATGCATGGACCATTGATCTCAACTGTTGATTAAAACACAGTCATCAAATTGTCCTTTCATTGGACGATTTCTTGGGCCTTTGATCGTGGCAGGGAACGAAAGATATACGGCCAGAATTTGAGCGTGGATTTAGACCAAGGTCATAACCTTCGATCATATGCAAAATGGAGTAAACCTCGGCCTAACGATCTGTTTGTTAGACCATGGACCAACCCTCGGTCTTATTGACACGAGAAGGGTGACACAACTTCTTGGAATAGGTGGAACCATTGAAGCATTGGTCCAACCAAGATATCAAGTGGTATCAAAGCAAGATGATTATTTTCTTCATAAACCATGCTACCTAGACAAGGTAGGCCACCATTGGGAGAAGTTGCAGAGCTACAGAATTAAGTAAGGAGATTTTAGGCTAGGATGGAAGCCATTGAAGCAAATCATAGGAGATAACTTGACACAGGAGATGTCAGTGAAGTTGAATACACTAGTTCTAGTGAAGAAGGAGAAGCCCCAGGAGGTGAGACAATTGAAGAACAATTGTTGAGACTGGTTACAAAGGTAGGATCCAGACCTAAAATGGAAGTTCCAAAGTATGAAGGGAACTTAAATGTTGAGAAATTACTTGATTGGATCAATGCAATGGACAAGTATTTTGATTATGAGGATGTAGATGAAGAGAAGAAATTCAAGCATGTTGGAACTAGGATGAAAGGACATGCAGCCTTATGGTGGGATGAGTTACGGGCTGATAGGAGAAGAAAAGGAAAAACCAAAATTAAGGGCTGGGATAGAATGGTAGAAAAATTCAAGGCCAAGTTTATGCCAAAGGACTATCAGTTGAACATGTTTAGAAAATTGCATAATTTGAGACAAAAGGGTATGTCAGTGAAGGAATACATTAAGGATTACTACAGACTGAACATCAGAGCCGATCATGTAGAATATGATGCCAATAAATTTTCCAGGTATATCAACAGGATAAGGTATGAAATCCAAGATGAAATTAGTCTCCTAACCATGAGGACAGTGGAGGATGCTTATCAAGAAACTCTGAAAGAAGAGGAGAAATTATCCAGAAAGTAGAACCAAAGAACCAGAGGAAGAAGCTCAAATAGAGGAAAAGGATCGTCTAGGGGAATATTTCCAAATACAAAAGAGGAAAAACGAAGTTCAAGTAGTCCATCAACCACAAAAGGAGAGTCCAGAGGAGGAAGATACTTCTTGAGAGGCAAAGGTAGAGGAAGATAGATCAGGTGTTATATATGTGGAAAGACATGGCATATGTCTTGGGATTGTCATGAAAATAAAGCAACAAATTAAAGGGGAACTCACATTGCAGAAGCTCAAGAAAAGGAAACATAAACAAAAGTAAAGGAAGATACTCCTGAAGTTGGAGAATCCCTTATGTTGAATATAATTCTGATTAAAGCAGAGAAGAAAACTCATGAACCTGCACAGAGAAAGAATTTGTTTAGGACCACGTGCAAATCAAAGGGAAAGGTATGCAAGATAGTCATTGACAGTGGAAGTACTGATAATTTAGTATCTACATAAATGGTGGAGAAATTAAGACTACAAAAGGTGACACATCCTACTCCATATAGGGTGTCTTGGTTGCAAAAAGGCCATCAAATTTTGGTAAGTGAACAATGAAANTGTGTGATGTTATGCCCGTGGATGGTTGTCATGTCTTGTTGGGAAGACCTTGGCAATATGACAGGAAAGAAATACATGATGGGAGAAAGAACACATACACCCTTGAAAATAATGAACATAAACATGTACTACTACCGCTAAAATATGAAGGAACTAAGGAGGAAGTTGGATCAAGTGTATTGCTCATGAGTGGAAGAGAAATCTTGCAGGAAGTCAAAAAGGAAAAAGAGGTATAGTTTATTGTTGTTGGTAAGCCAAGAGTAATTATCACTAGAATTACTATAAATGATCTACCTTTTGAAGTACAAAAGTTGTTAGATGAGTTTGTTGACATAGTAGTTGATGAATTACCAAATACTTTACCTCATATAAAAAGTATTAGTCATCATATTGATCTGATTCCATGAGCTAGTTTTCCAAATAAAGTTGCATACAAGTTGACACCAAAGGAAAATGAAGAAATTAGAATACAAGTTCAAGAGTTGTTTGAAAAAGGGTTGATCAGGAAGAGCCTGAGTCCTTGTGCAGTGCCCACGGTGTTGAGAAGGATGGGGGTTGGAGGATGTGTATAGACTCTAGAGCAATCGACAAGATAACAATCAGGTATAGATTTCCCTTACCTAGAATGGATGATTTGATGGATTGTTTAAGTGGATAAAATTATTTTTCCAAGATAGATTTGAAGAGTGGTTATCACCAAATAAGGATGAGAGAAGGAGATGACTGGAAGACAACCTTCATGACAAATGAGGGACTGTATGAATGGTTTGCCATGCCTTTTGGATCGACAAATGCTCCAAGCACATTCATGAGATTAATGAATGATGTACTCAAAGACTTCATTGGTAAGTTTGTGACTATTTATTTGGGTGATATCCTTGCTTATAGTAGGCCTATAAGGAAGGAACGTCAATATTTTAATTGGACAAAGGAAGCTATAAAGGGATTCAGATTGTTAAAGGAGAAGATTACAGAGAAACCTATTCTAGTTTTACAAGATTTTCAAAGACCTTTTCAAGTCATATGTGAGGCAAGTGGGGTAGCAATTGGTGTTTTCCTAAGCCAAGAAGATAAACATGTTGCTTATTTCCGTGAGAATTTGAATGATGCCAAGAGGAAATATTCAACTTATGACAAAGAATTTTATCCAATGATACATGCTTTGAAGAAATGGAGGCATTACCTTATGCATAGGGAATTCATCTTGTATACTGACAACCATGATTTGCAGTTCATAACTAAGCAAGGGAAATTGAATCAAAAGCATGCCAAATGGGTAGAATTCATCCGAAATTTCACTTTTTTTATCAAACATATTAGTGGAAATGTTAACAAGGTTGTAGATACTTTGAGCAGGAGGTGTTTAATTTTGCAGGAATTTCAAGTAAGCACATTGGAATTTGAACATGTCAAAGAAATGTACAAAGAAGATCCAGACTTTAAAGTAGCTTATGAGGCATGTGAAAATCCATTGATGGGAGATATGAGTCATTGGTTAGAATAAATGATACAAGAAGAATTATTGTTTAAAGGAAGTCAACTATGTATTCCGAGGTGTTCAATGAGGGACAACCTACTGAAGGAAAAACATAGTGGAGGACTATCTAGTCTTTTTGGTCATGAAAAGATGTTTCCTCAATTGATTTTTTCTTATTTTTGGCTAAGTATGAGGTCTGATGTATAGAGGTTTGTCAATAGATGAAGAATTTTCCAGTATGCCAAAGGGAAGAAGCATAATGCAGGATTGTATCAGCCATTACCTATACCAAACAGACCATGGGATGCCATAAGCATGGACTTTTTTTTAGGTTTTCCTAGAACACAAAGAGGAAGTGATTCAATATTTGTAGTTTTTAATAGATTTTCTAAGATGGCACACTTTATACCATGTTATAAAACCAGTGATGCAACAAACATAGAAATTTTTTTATTTAAAGAGATTGTGAGGTTGCATGGATTTCCAATAAGTATAGTTTCAGATAGAGACAGTAAATTCATTGGACATTTCAAGAGAACCTTGTGGAGGAAGCTTGAAACAACCTTACTATTTAGTTCAAGATATCACCCTCATACTGATGGATAGACTAAAGTAGTGAATAGAAGTGTGGGTAATTTGCTGAGAAGTTTAGTTAGTGAACATAAAAACCAATGGGATCAAGTTTTTCCACAAGTTGAGTTTGCTTATAATGAATCACCCAATAGGAGTACAGGTAAGATTCCATTTCAAATAGTGTTGGAATGCATTCAAGAGGCATTTATGAGATTAGAGATTTGGTCAAGGAAGAAGTAAGAAGTGCAAATGCTGAATATTTTGCAGAAGAAATGCAAATGTTGCATGAACAAGTCAAGGAACAACTACAAGGAAACAGTCAAAGATACAAGCAGAGGGCGGACCAGAAAAGAAGGGAAGTTAATTTTGAGATTGGAGACCAAGTATTGGCACACCTAATGAAGGAGATATTCCCAAGGGGAGAATATAACAAGTTGAAGTTAAAGAAAATGGGACCCTGTAAGATCTTGAGGAAGTTTTCAAGTAATGCTTATGAAATAGAGTTACCACCATATATTGTAATATCTACAATATTCAATGTTACAGATATGTATCCTTACAGAGATGGAGATGACAGTGACATTGTTCAGTGGATGAATTAGCTACCTAGAAGAAAAAAGTTGCAGATGGAAAGAATTATTGACTAGAAGGTTGCTAAGAAGACTAGAAGGAAGGAGTATTATGAATATTTGATCAAGTGGAAAGATCTTCCTGATGAAGATGCAACTTGGATGAGTGTTGTAGAAATCCAAAAGAATAGAAGAAATCTTGAAGACCTCATGGACAAGAGTCCATGAACAATTATGTTCCAATGGAGTTTGATGCAGGAGAATTAAATGAAATCTTGAATTCTGACCCTAGGAGGGTCAAAACATTTACTAAACAGGGTTGGTTCCTTTAATTTTAAGTTTTCATTGTAATAGATAGGTTGAGAGACCTCTAGAATATGTTTAGATCGAATTTGTTGTATTAGGTGTAATTATGTTGTTGATTTTTAGAACATAGTGAGTAATTTAAGGGTTTGTTGATATTTGGCCAGGGTGTGGCTGTTAGATTTGTACGAGGGCTCATTCGAGATATATCATTGTATAATTGGTGTGGGGTTGGAGAGTGTGAAGTTGTGTGTGTATTGATTTCAGATAAATTTGAGACAGTCCATCCTGAGTTCTGGTAGTGAATTAATAAAGTCGGGGTTTGAGTTCATCTATGGTGTTATATATCTCTTAGTTCAATTCTAATTTCGATCCCCTTCTCCAACAATCAATTGAAGGAATATGTAAGTTAAATTATCCATTTGATAATGTGAGTGTAGAGTAATTTGTATGTTACAGATTTGATAACCCTCGATCATTAGATATGGAGAGAAGGTGTTTTGGTCGTCGGATCGTATCATATAGAGGATTGAATCTCACTCGTTAAATCCAAACCAAAGGAGAAATCAAAATGTCAGATCGTGCTCCAACACGCACAAACAAATTATCGAGGTTGATCTATGATCATTGATCATATATAGATCTATGATCCTCATTTTTCATTGACCGAGTGATTGAATCGAAGCCAACACCATTGATCGTATCAAGATAAGATCCAACGACGTAGATCCTTAGCGCAAGTTGAAGTTGCCTGATCATTAATTTTCTGGAGGTTATGCACTTTAGATCTGGACCGTTAGTTGATTTGGTGATGTGTCATTATAGGATTAATGCACATAGTGGAAAAGTTGCTAACTTCCACCATGTTGAGATGTGAAGATCGTTGATCTCAATAGTTCATTAAAACACAACCATCGGATCATCCTTTCATTGGATGATTGCTTGGGCCTTTGATTGTGGTGGGGAACGAAATATATATGACCATGATTTGAGCATGGGTTTATACCAAGGTCACAACCTTCGGTCATATGTGGAATGGAGTAAACCTCAACCCAATGATTTGTTTGTTAGACCATGGACCAACCCTCGGTTTTATTGACACCAAAAGGGTGACGCAACTTCTTGGAACAGGTGGAACAATTGAAGCATTGGTCCAGCCAGGCTATCAAGTGGTATATTAGAGGCTACAAGGAATTTGGCAATGTGTCATATCAAAGATTTTATTCCATGAGTAATGAGTTGCACATGAAAGTGGAGATGAAATTGGCCATGGTTTATATGAGCTAAAAGAAGCACCCTATAGATTTGGATACATCGGAAGATATGTAGGATGGATAACTCTTGGTGATATGTTGTGCATTATCTCTATTCATTGTGGTATATTTTATGAATATGAATGTGTTCCCATGATAGGAATTCTTGCAATTTGTAGTAAATGCCTAGTAGTCACCACACTAAAGGAAAATTATCAATAACTAATAATGACCTTGGAAGGTGGCTCTTGTGGACGAGTAATCTAAGACCTTCTAGTGGAGGGAATAAAGGTGCATTATTATAGAGAGAGATAGGCATCAAGAGAAGTGTCTAGGGTGAGGCCATGATAGAGTTGTTAATCCTAGTAGAAGAGAGCTACACACATGAATATCCATGGTCATAAATGCTTGTGTAACCTTTTGATTTCTTCATCTTTCTTTTTCAATTCTTCCTTTGACTCATAATTTTCCAACTTTTTGTTTATATCATTTCCTTGCTTTAAGTTTTAACCTCCTTAATGAGTGATTCATTAAGGGATTGCACCTTACACAGTTGATCACCCTTGTTCTTAAGATATTGTTTTAATTCATCATTATTTTTTTGTAACTTGGAAAGTTTTCCTTTAGCTTCATTGAATTCATATTTAATTTTATGCATCACTTCCGTTTTTAAGTCTTTGATCATGTTGAGCACTCAACACACCCTAAAATTTTTGTGAAGTTTTTTTTCTTTTTGGGTACCACTTTGTCTTTTTGAGTTTAGTCAGTTGTGTAGGAATCAATGGGGTCATATATTGATTATGTTTTTTTTTACATCAATCATATTTGGCTTGGTTTGGGGTTATTGAAAAAATTGAACTTTTCCCTATGAAAACTTGGCATTGTAACTAAGTATAGATCACTAAAATTTTGAGCCACGCACCTATGATCAGCATTGATGCAATCCAAGTAGTAAAATGATCACATAACAATGATAATCACCAATTTTCGATCACCGATGTATCATTGGAATCGAAAAAATGGAAGAAAGGGCATGTCGATTGTTGATTATGTCTTGCGAAGAAGTTTTCTAAAAATTGTTGATACAGCGTCGCCATCGGCGAAATACAAAAGGCAAACCACTAACATGGGCCATAATGAACCTTCTATCACCGATCGCCAATACATTTTTCGAAGTCAGTGAAATTCGAAAGAACGAAGTTGTGAAACATTAACCATCAACAATCATCAATTGACGGTCGTCGATACATCATTGACATCGGCATGATAGGGTGTTGTAGTCAAGGTTGTATGTCTAAAGAAAATCACCGATGCTGAAAAGTTTCTTTTGTAGAGGTCACAATCAACAGTCACGTGTCTTTTTCACCTAAGTAATCCATATGACTCAGTCTTTTCCCCGTGTCATATATGTACGTCCATGGAAGTATTTCCATGTCAGCACTGTATGAAGGTCTTGGTCGGCACCGGAACTTTTGCCTAGATACACCAACAAAACAATGACAAAGTCGACCCGCTGACACTGATGCGCTCATTGAATATCGGTTGATCGCTAGAATACCGAGATCCTCGTCGTAGTTCAAACTTTCACTTGCTGATACTAATGACCCCAGTTGATCTGTAATGCACCATATCTCTCGATACCAATTATGCTAGTGAATGCAAAAAGGGATTGGTAATTCGATGGGACACCTTCGACTGAAATGAGACAAAATTTTACGATTTGATGGATAAGTTAATTTTTTGCGTAACCTATAACATGACCCCGCGCCTTGACCAACAGTCGAAATTTGAATTTTTCAATGAACTATGAAGTAACCCGCTCCTACACCGCCAGTCTGTGTTGCATTAATCCTAGGCATGATGAAGATTCTGTAATATATTGCACATATCGCATTTGCACTCCCGAATTGAAGAATTGATGTGACAAGGTAAGTATACATTCTATTTAATATTAAAGGCTATACCTAAACATCTCGTTTCATTCGCAAATCACTTATTACCCGAAGCAGATGAAGAAGCAAAAGAGAGCATCAAGGAGTGTTGGCACAGGGGAAAACCTAGGGTTCAACGCTCAAGAGCGCACCAACAAAGCCCTAACTATCGGCCCTTTCGGCAGCACCTGCGAAGCAGATGAAGTCTCACCCGAGGTAGAGGTAGGGGTGGTTGCAGGACTCAGGTGTCTGCAACCTTAGCTGGGACACAGATCTGTGGTTATCTTTCTTACAACGCACTTAGCATCAGTTATTCCTTAATATATGTTCATTAATCAACTTTGCAAGAGGCACAGAGAATCGCAGTGAATACTTATACTAAGTACTTATCCACATAAATATAGGGTAGATTCAATAGATCAAGCACTGAGCATCTCATATATCAGATCTAATGTTCATTCATTCTTCAACAGCACAAAGCATACTATATCTACTTAACCACATCAAGCACTTAGCCAAGAAAGAGATAAATACATAATAGCGAAGCACAAAACACCATACACACAGTTACCGTGGTTCACCCCCACCCTGGGGCTACGTCCACAAAGTCTTCTTTATATTATCTTGGTCAAGCAGTTACAACACAGAGCTTTAATGACCCTTACTTCGCACAAGATAGAAGATCTATGCAGCTCGCTAGATCCTTCTTCCTTGCTCTTCAGCAAAAGACTATAACAACCTGGACTTGGCTCTCCTATCTCATGCATAGAGCACTCTAAGACACATCCGATCACACAGATCCAAATACTAGCACTAAGCTTCCATTCATACATCACATATATGTACTATATTACTATCTCCCCCTATATTACTATCTATATTGCCTATTTATAGATTACAAAATGGGCCTAAACGTGGGCAAACCCATGGGCCGACATCCCTTTCCCATTACATCAACCCAAAAACCCTAAAATAGACCCCAAAATAGGTCTTGCTTCCTTATTTTCTCCTTTGCGTTGTGCTCCTTCCTTGGCAAGTTGTCACAGTCCCAAAAGTGGTCAAGTATGACCAAGTACTCTTCAAAACTTGGTCAAGGGCCAACAGGCCCCCAACACTCACCTATGACTCGTCCCGAGTCACTCAGGTCTGACCAATTCTGCTTCAAACGCCTCGAGCTTGGCTCGAGCGGCTTCGACCTACTGCAGTGTGACAACCTCTTGTTCAGTAAATTCCTGGATTACTGTGTCATTGAGCGGTCCTTCCAGGCAGTGTTCTGCAGTGATGGCACCCTGTTCGAGTTCATCTCCCTGGCTTTCAAGTTCGACGAATAGTTGACATGCCTTCTCTTGGAGTGGTTATAGTCGCTGAGAAACGTCCATTACTTTACTTTGCAGCGTGTGTACTTTTTGTTTGGTTGTGCATTGCTCTACGAACCTCTTCATTCTTTCGACTGGGGTCACGGACTTCAGCTGCGCTTGTAGCACATCTGTATGTTGCTTTTCTTCTTGGAGTTGTGCCTCCAATTTCTTCAATTCTAGATTATCTGCAAGGGTTTCATAGGTCAGGGCTCTTCTGGTGCTTAGCTGCCTACATTCCGAAGCCAAAGTTTTTAATCGGGGGATTGCGCTCTGAGCAGTGGCCTCTCTTAGATCTCTTATCTCTTGGGGTGTCTCAGGCACGGTGCAGAGCTCTAGGTCCGTGAT
>JASDQU010322358.1:0-13246 GCA_032191745.1 Picea mariana | reverse complement strand
GGACTAAAATAGCCTAAACTAAAATGAATTACAATACTCTTCCATTATACATCTATTTTCATCTCTACCCATTCATTTTAATTCACATAAATGATATCCACAATGAATTACAATAGTCTTCCATTATACATCTATTGTCATCTCTACACATTCATTTTAATTTACATAAATGATATCCACCTTGTTTTGTGATGTTATTGCTTGTGATAAGACGGAAAAAGAATCGCTTGATCGTCTTCATAGAATTTAGTTTAGTTTGAATTTAATTTTAGTTTTTTATTTTAAAGTCCATTTGTAGTTGTAAATGGCCAATGAAACAATTAAAAAGTACATAAACTAATAACATTTAGAGATTTAGAGTGTTAGACACATTTGTGAGAATTGTGAAAGAAATAAGTAAATAAAAGGAGTGTCAAAACATATATTATTGAAACTTAGAAAGCTTAAAAGAATAAAATGAGGAAGGATGAAAAGGACATCAAAGAAGAAGTTTAAAATCAACAAAAATATCCGTCGTCAATTTTTGTAATATTCAAGGCCGATAAAAAGTGTCTAATGAAATTCTTGACATTCACTAGCATCCTAAAGTCTACACCCCTTGATTAACTAAGTATTAGATTTTTTTTCATGATGCCTCTTGTAGTTAGAATATTTCAGATACTGAAAGCATGGGGTGATGAGCCTAGAGTGAGCAATGTAACAAGAGCTATCGCTAAGAGTTTTATGTCGAAGGTGAAACATCTCATGAAGAAGCAAAGCATTACATCTTTGATCCTTGAATTGTATGAAAATCCTTAAGAATCCATCATTAGTGAGAGTCCCTAAAACATTCAATGATAATGACCAAAAATTTCATAGTAGATAGACCATCTAAGGATGAAATGGTCTTCTAACTTAAGTTGCACAAATAGGGAATTGATGCTCCCTTTGAAGATGGTGGCCTATCTTTATGCATCATTGATGTGAATAAACCAAAGTTGGGCTAAAGGGAATATCAAGCTACAAGGTCGTATGGATCTAATATATCTTGGAGTCCAGATAAGATCATCCTTGAAATGCATGTAGACATGATAATGGTGATGAAGTTTTGGAGTTAAGGGCTCTTTTGGCTCATGCTATTTTGATTTTAAATCGGCTTTGCATATTTCTAGTAAAATACCTCTATTAATATCCCTTTTAATGAAATGGGGTACAGATGGAGAACTCTAAGGTGTTATAACCCTAATTTGCACCAGACATGCTTACCTGGCATCAGGTCATCTCAGATTCCTTCTTTGCCAAAACAATGTTGAACAACTCTTCTTAAAAACCTCTTTTATAAAGACCCACGTGCCCTACTCCATTACTGAACGTGTGTACACGCTAGCTGACCCAAAACAACCCGCGCGTACCTACAAAAGAACGCAAAAAGGAAAGTTGTCGATGAAACACACGGCTTTGGGTAAGTTAACTAAACCTTCCAGCCATGCACGGCCGAGGGTTCGTCCAAATACCTAGCTTCTTCTAGCCTATAAAAGAAGGGTTAAGGGTCCCATTTGGAAGAAGAGAATCATAGTAAAGAAACTATACCCATTTGCACATTCCCTTTGTCCCAACCCTTTATCCATCCTTGTGAAAGAAGAGATGCGGAGCAAAGAAGTTGGAGGACAGTTGAAGAGGAGTCCAGGACTAGGTTCGCGGAGCAGTAGCCAGCGTTGACATTATAAGTTGATTTATTAAAGTTGGTAATAAAGAAGTGTTTTTCCCGTCCCACCATATGAGGTGTTCATAGTTTATTACATACATGTTTGAATCTCTAATCCATTAATATTTAGATCAAATGCATGTAGAGTTTGTTGTGTATCTTGTGTGAATGCAGGTCAGCCATAGAGGAGAGTTGCAGTCAAGGAGCAATCAAGTGTGAAGAAGGATCGATATCAAACGTCCGGAATAAGGTACGCTCAATTAACTATGTATTTTCTTAATAATAATGGGGATAAGGTCTGGGATGATGGTAGAAAATAAGATTCTTTAGGTCTTTTCTGCATGCATAATTTAACCCTAGATGCTAGTCCGTAGAGGTATTTCCCACTCACAACATAAGGGGGCAGGATTCTCAATATCTAGGTTTACATTTTGGAGAGAAGAAGCTCTAGCATACCAACGATTTATAATCCCTTGTTTAGCAAGTTTCATAGAGGATTAGAGAGCTAAGTCAAGTTATCTATACACCTTGAGTGAGATATCGCCATGCATCAAACCTATGCAACATGGTCACAATATGAAAAATCATGGAAGTGAGAAGGGGAAAGGCATCCAACTCAACTAAAATGATAAGGTAGAATGGTTTTCTCTACACATGTTTTGAGAGCATAGAATGAGTACCTAGTCCATGTCATTCTAAATTGTTTTCCTTAGTTGTGGGTTGTCAACCCTCACGATTATAAAGGAGAGAAGGTGTCATCATGGTGTCAAATATGCATATTGCAGTCTAAATCAAAGCTAGAAAAATTCATTCCAAGGTTTTCAACATTGCATACCCTCTACTAGACCTTTATTTTGTTGTCATGATAAGCATTTCAAAGCTAGAAACATTCTTTCCAAGGTTGTTAACATTGCATACCCTCTTCAACCTTTATTTTTTTATCATCATAAGCATGAAACATGGACATAACAACAACACTCCAAGGCAGAACACGAGGAGTATAGGATCAACATTGACAACTCGCCAATTGCATAATTGAACATAGGTTGGGTCGGTGTAGGGAGTCACCATTGTTAGATTTTTCATTAGTTTCGTTAACATTAGGTTTACCATAGCATTTTTATCTTCTTTTAACATTCAATAATCATATACTAAAATATATAAGCAACAGATAAACAAGCACAAGAGGACACAAAGATTTATCCTGGGAAAACCCCAAATGGGGGAAAAACCCAGCCAAATGTTTTTAGAGAGAATGTTTCCAATAGTCCAATACAACCATGAACAAGCTCTATTCACAAGAAAAAACTAACAATGAAGAAACCCTGATAACAAATAATTATCTTCTTCTTGTCAAACCTTAGCGAGGGTTCACAACTGAGCAACACCACAGAACTGGTGCACGATAGGCACATCACTAGAGAAAGATAGTGCACCACAAAATTGACATAACTGGCAATTGGTAACAACAACTATAACAACAATTGCAACTGCAACTGTGCCTGCAAATGCAACTGGCATGAAGCAACTAGGCAACACCACACAACCTTGGCGCAACACCTCTAGAGATAGCGCACAAGAGATATCACCAAGAACCACCAAGAATATCCTTCCCCGAGTGGGGCACACTCTCCAAGAGAACCTGAAACCATCTAAATAGAGAAACTGCAACTGCAATTGCCTAGTGTACACCGCAGAAGGAGAACTTCCTAACTGTACAAATGAACTGACCAATATTAGTATTTATACTAATATGGGTGCCTATTTGGGGCCGACTTCTTATTCTGGGTCTTTATTATTTCTGTGGGCCGATTTCTCTTCCTGGAAATTATATTTTCACTTTATTATTCTTTCCTGTGGGTCGACTTCTCTTCTGTGGTCTTCTATTTTACTTTATTCTTTTCTGATGTGTTCTTCAACTATTCAATGGTCTTTCTTTGACTTCTTCGAATAATATTTTTCTCTAAGAAAACTTTTCCAGGAGGGAATACCTCCTGTAACTACCAAAACATCAACACCCCCTCTTAGCTAGGGAGGCATTATTCCCTAATGTCTTCATCTAGTAGTCCACTGATTAATCTGCAATCAACTAGTAGCACACAACAACTACCATGCCATTAGTAGCTCCATCTTATTCCATAGTCTATGTGACTATGTTGCAATCAACTAGTAGCACTAAGCTACTACCTTTCTCTCCAACAATCAACTAGCAGCACAAAGTTGCCACCATGATGTCACGACTACATAGAAATCAACTAGTAGCACTAAGCTACTACCATGTTATCCAATAGTCTCTCATGACTACACAACAATCAACTAGTAGCACTAAGATACTACCATGTCATCAAACATAATCATGATCTGCAATTCACTAGTAGTCATAAGACTACTACCATGTTGTCCAATATTCTACATAACTATGCAACAATAAACTAATATCACTAAGCTACTACCATGCCATCATCCATAGTTATGATCTATGTGACCATGCAACAATCAACTAGTAGCACACAACTACTACCAAGCCATCAACCATAGTCATATCCTACAATCAATTGGTAGCTACACAGGTTACCACCATGCAGTCTAACAGTCTCTATGATTATGCAACAATCAACTAGTAGCATACAACTAATACCATGCCATCAACCATAATCATAGTATGCAATCCCTATGACTATGCAACAATCAACTGGTAGCACACAACTACTACCATCCCATCAGCCATAGTCATAGTCAATGTCTTTATAACTATGCAACAATCTCGTATCACACAACTACTACAATGCCATCATCCATAGTTACAGTCTCATCTAGTAGCACAAAGCTACTCCCATAGTCCTTATGACTATGCATGTGATGTTTCTTCTCTCATCAGATCCGACAATGCATTACCCCCTTAATCACCTCACATGACTGATCTAGGGAACCCTTGACCATAGGGGTTATCCAACAAGAGGAGAAACAACACACCTCCATCTCAATGAGGGTGGACATTCTGCATCATGCCAAGCTTGTCTCTGAAGTACTCATACTTCACTCTAGACATAGGCTTGGTGAGAATGTCCATTATCTACTCATCCGTGGATATGAACTAGAGTTTTATATCTCCTCTCTACACCATGTCTCATATGTAATGGTATTTTGTCTCTATATGCTTCACACAAATTTGATTATCACAATATATCAAATTTGGCTCCAGCTTTAGATAAAATAACCCTGCAAGCAACTTCTAAAGTCACATTGCTTCATGACTTGCAACATTGGCTACTATATATTCTCCCTCTGATGTACTAAGTGCCATTGATGTCTGAAGCAACATCCTGATGTGATTTTTCGGTCCATTGCACTCCCTACCCAGTCAGAGTATGTATAACCCTGCAGCTTCACATCTCCATCTAAGACATATCTCAATCCATATTAGATTGTGCCATGTAGGTGCATCAACACATGTTTTGCAACTATCCAATGTACATGTCTAGGCTTAACCATGTACTAATTCAAGGTGATCACTGAAAAATGTATGTTCATCCTGTTGTTAGCCAAGTACATCAAGGATCCGATCAACTATCTGTACATCGTGAAATCCACCAAATCTGAATATAAAACACTCAATAGCTTCATATTTGTCACCATCGATGTGGCCGTGGAATTGCATTCCACCATCCTAAATCTCTACAAGATCTCAACTATATATTTTCCTTGGCTAATGAAAATCTCATCTGGTCTTTGCCACACCTCCAATCCCATCAAATCCAGATCCTTCATTTCGAACTCTACAATGAGTTCCCTCTTGCACCCAACTCTGAGCTTCTCATCCCCTGTAAGAAAATTCTTATCCAATATGAATGGGAAACCGTCCCCAAGCTCATCAAAATAAATGTCTGGCATGTCCTGCTTTGGGTGCCTGCTTAAGCCCATACAAATCCTTCTTCAATCTGCAGAAATGAGACTCTTTCTCATGTATATTGTGGTTTCTCTATGTACACTTCTTCTGGCTACTGGAGCAAGTGTCTAGTCATAATATTCTCCCTCTTGTTGGGAGAATCCTCTGACCACAAATCAAGCTTTTTACATCTCTATGCTGCCATCCGCAACATGATTTATCTTATATATCAACTTGAAAGTCACCACTGACTTCCCTTCTGGTCCTGGAACCAAGGAAAAATTCCATATACAATTTCTTCTAAATAGGTTCCTCCTCTCTCATTGAAACAAGGGAATCCTCCCAGGAGGTCTCATATCTCCTCGAAGACTCTAAAGCTTCGATCTAGCCTCCTCAACTCATGGAACTTGTTTGTCAGTCTTGGAAGATGTCTCTCTCTCCCATCTAAATACGAGGATGAATACTTTCTGAATGAAAGTATCTAAGCCACTGAATCTCTCTGAGATCAGGATCACGTTGAGTCTGCATGCTCCCTATGAAGATTGACTTCCTTTGAGTCTATATAAAATTTGGTGCCATATTCTCCCTCTACATGTGTTGACCTCCTCTAAAGTATGATCTCCTATGAATTGTCTTGGGGAGGCTACTCCTCCCTACTGGATCCTGAGGGTTGACTCCCTCTAAACTCTAACTTCTCCTGAGCTTGGTAATTGGTGGCGCCGCCTACCTCACCATTGGTGGAGCCATCTGCTCCTCCTCATGATATGGCTCATCAATGCTATATATTTTTATCCCATTTGCATCCTGCAAAGTATCACCAAACCATGGTGGTCTCTTCCTTGTCACTGCAACGATTTTGGGTAGGCCCTTCTGGCTCTACTAAATCTTCCTGATGATCTAAAGAGTGATCAAATTAACTAGATGGATATGTACAGTCATCTTCAGAGCCTTTTTCTCCTTACAATCAATCTCCATATAAGATACTATGTATCCCACAAAAGTACCCTTCTTGCCAAATTTTTTTAACTTCATCCTCTTCTTCTTCGGTACATGGATGTATGCAGTCATGTATACAACTTTTTATCTAGATAGTATGCTCCATGTATCAAACTAGAGACCATCTAATATGTTTCCTCTTGCAACCGTCACTATAACTCCCCCTCAGAGTTATCACCTATTACCTACCCGAAACAAGAGAAACAACAAGGGAAAACAATAGATAAGAATAATACTCTTATAATAATAATAAAAACAAGAACGAGAACAATTGTCACAGTAGCTCCTTCTTAGAGCTATTACTTGTGACCTACCTGGAATAAGAGCCAAAACAAAAATACAATAAGAACAACATTCTTCAACACTCTTCCAGTGTTGTCACCAATCAATCCTCCATAGTATCCTGCCTAGAACAAGAAACAAGAACAACATCACCTAGAGGAGATAAATTTATCTTGTAAACAAGTGCATCATTAATACTGAACAATGAGATTTTACTTAGTGATCATCATACCAACAATATTTAAGTGTTACTAAACATTTGATAGTAATAGTAGTAATAGAACTCTAAATATTGTTATTCTAGTTACAACACTTACTTAGGTTGCAACAACATAAAATATCAAACTTGATATGAAAACCTGGAGTCTAGCTACTACTGTCACATTTGAGTTGTTCTATATTGTAGGAGACAACGTCACTGCTGCCTCCAACTCTTGGGATTCCTCTGAGTACACTAGATCTAAGATCCCTTTGGATCTATTGTCATTGCTTGGATAAATCTCCTCTTTTTTTCCAAGTGTACGTCTCCTGCAAACACCCTCATCTTATATACAAGTACACCTTCCAAATTTGTCTTCTAATATGAGATATTACATCAATAAGAAAAAGTTATAAATCTCATGTGTAGCTGCAGATCTCAGTAATGTGGCAAATCTCATGATCTTCCTTCCAGCGATTAGACTGTTATGAAGGAAACCTGCTCTTATACCATGTTATATTTTTCATTAGTTTTGTTAACATTAGATTTACCTAGAATTTCTATCTTCTTTTAACATTCAATAATATATATAAGGAACAACTAAACAAGCACAAGATGATACAAAGATTTATCTTGGGAAAACCACAAATGGGGGAAAATCCAAACCAACTTTTCTTAGAGAGAATCTTTCCAATATTCCAATACAATCATGAACAAGCTCTATTCACAAGAGAAAACCAACAATGAAGAAACCCTGATAACAAATACTTATCTTCTTCTAGTCAAACCATAACGAGGGTTGACAACTGAACAACACCATAGAACTAGCGCAAGATAGGCGCATCACTAGAGCAAGATAGTGCACCACATAACTGACACAATTGGAAACTGGTAACAACAACTGCAACTAGCACGAAACAACTGGGAAATATCACACAACCTTAGAGCAAGTCCTCTAGAGGTAGCACACAAGATATATCACCAAGAACCACTAAGAATATCCTTCCCCAAGTGGGGCGCACTCTCCAAGAGAACCAGAAACCAGAAATAGCAAAACTATAGTTGCAATAGCCTAGTGCGCATTGGAGAAGGAGAACTTCCTAACTGTACAAATGAATTGGCCCAGATTAGTATTTATACTAATCTAGGCGCATGTCTAGGGCCGACTTCTTATTTTGGGTATTTATTATTTTTGTGGGTCGAATTCTCTTCTTGGAAATTATATTTCCACTTTATTATTATTTCCTATGGGCTGACTTATCTTCTGTGGTATTCTATTTTACTTTATTCTTTTTCAAGGTGTTCTTCAAATATTCAATGGTCTTCCTTTGACTTCTTGGAATATTCTTCTTCTGTAAGAAAAGTTTTCCAAGAGGGAATACCTCTTGCAACTACCAAAACATCAAAAACCATTTCTACATCTTGTCCTTTAAAGGTAAGAATAGTATTGGACTTCTCTTTCTTAGATATGTTGAAGCGTATATAATTGTCATGTTTGCAAGTTTAACCTAATGACCATGGTTGTCACAAATCGAGCCTAATGTGCCTAGTTATTTTTGGAGTTTTCCAAATCAATGGGATAGGAGAACAATGGCATCCACTAATGGTAAGATGGCAATGAAAACCCTATAAATAAAGCAACCACTAGAATCTCCTACAAGTTGTTAAATGAGATCTTTTAATTCATCACTATAAATTCCAAGGGTGGGTGAGATGAACACCCTTACTTTACCCCCATGGTGTTTTTATATGCCATATGTGTTTCCCATCTCAATTCAAACTCCCAATAATCATCTTCCAGAGTCACAACCAAAGAGATCACAAAGTTTGGGGCCCCAAGACCTTGACCCTCTTGAATAGTAGGTGTCTTAGAACTATATCAAAGGATTTGTGGAAGTCCATGAAACATAAATATATCTCATGTTTCCTTTCTTTTGCTTCATCAATGATGGTTGTTGGTGGTAAAATATGGTCACAAGGATGATGATTCCTTATAAAACATGATTGTACGTTAGCCCACATCTTCTTCCTATCTACCCATTTGGAAATGAAGTCACATGGTGTTGCAACAATGAGTTTAGACATAGTTTGCTTTTTGATGTTTGAATCCGTCAGGACCAAAATGACAACCTCATGAGGATATAAATCCCCCTGCATTTTTTATAGGTGGTACTCCTCTTTGGCTAAAATATATATCTGTGATATCTTGTATTAGGAGAATTCTAAGGCAACAAACCCTAGATCTTTATTTCTTGAATTTACTCAATAAAATGGTTCTTAAATAACTTGATTTGATATTTATGTGCAGCAAGAAGTCTCTTAACAATAGAAAATATTGAAGGAGGGCTTCAACATCGTAATTTCTTTGTGATTGACATCACATACACAATCTTCTTAATCACATACAAATGCATCCATATTTTCTTCACTAGAAGTAAGAGAGAATAATTTGATCATCTCAAAGAGTTTACAAAAAATACTACTATTAAGATCAAAAAGAGAATTTGATAGATCAATTTCAAATACCTCATACTTAAGACTAAAATTTACAAGATACAATCGAAATCAACCTCAAATCAATTATTTGTGGAGTTTTATTCATGAAAGATGTTCTTCATTACAAAATTTATGACAGACATGCATATGGTTGTAAATACTCCATGATCATATAAAGAAATTCTTTTGAAGAATACAAGAACACTCAAGAACTCAGCTTTCTGCCCAATTAAGAGATTGAAGCATCAAACTATGAGAAATGGTGTAGAAGAAGGGGAAGGGTGGAGAAGATGAAGATATATTTTCATTGATAATAATCTTGGCTATATATTCATAGTTGTACCTTCTTCTTCCTTTGATATTATGCCCTGCCCCTTTGATAATTCTGATTATTGACCCTTTGATGATGCCCTTCTTCTCTTTTTAAATGAGATTTTCTAACTACTTGAGTAGTTAGGGTTTTTTCCTCTCTTGAATTTGTTGTACACTTTTCTTCTTGAAACATATTATTTAATTAGTGCCTCATTTAAGTGCTTATTAATGAATCCACATCATTATCATTTGTATATTTAAAATGGGTCCCTTTCCTTTTTTAATAAAAGTTTTTAAATAAACTTTTGTTTTCAAAATTCAATTAATTGTTTTTTAAATAAGGGGACTGTGTTTTAATTTTCTAGAAGTGATAATCAACATTTTAGCCATGAAAATTACTTCATATGTGATATTCATCGTCTTATATTTCCAACGATATAATTTTTTCCCAAATCTATTACCCAGATCTCTATATATGAGCTCATGAAGTTGAGTTGTCACACAAATCCATTAAAATGAAGCTGATTGATATTTGAATTTCTAAGAAAAATGTGGCTACTTTTAGGACTTCAAACTTATACCATCATATTCTACATCGAAATAACTTTCCAACGGCATAAATCTTGCATGATTCTGACACCCGAAGCTCAAGTTATTACTTTTGGAAGATTACGACTCAAGAACCGTCAATTAAATGTCTTGGGAAAATGTGAGCCCTTGATCTTGGATCTGCCCTCCTTTAGTTCAAAATTCGAATTTTAGTGTAAATCCCATCCCACATGCATGGGAAAATTTAAGTTTTGAGTACATATATAGAAAATTACTTCATGTCTCTTATGTGGAAGATGAAGAGAGTATAAAGACCATTGAGTTCAACCCTTAGAATATTGATGAATAAAATAATAATTTTAGAACCCCATCACCGTCCACCTCGCGCCCAGTCACCATGACGAGTCATGTCTATTCATATCCATGTGTTGGAACCTGGTTGGATTCCATATATGCCATGTGTCACCATCCATTAACTACCATGTGACACCATTCCTTAATCACCATGTGGCACCATTCCATGCTGCCATGTGTAACAATCTTATTGGTTACCACTTTGTATGATTAAAATAATTCTTGTTATAAAGCTTAAGTGGGAAAGTAAATGAGAGGGAGAAGATATGGGTAGTTAGGGAAGGATAGAAATGAGGGGAGCAAAAGTGAGGGGGTGACATAGGGTGAGGTAGGGGTGGGGTAGTTTTTAGGCAGCAAGTTCACGAGGTGAGAGAGTGAGGGAGGTGAGGGGGTAAGGGAATCTGCGACTCTGGTGAGGAATGAGGGAGTGTGTGTCACATACCCACTACCTCAATAAACTTTTCATTGATTTCTACTAAATCCGAGCCCTGAATTACCTACGGTGGCCTAGCGCAAGCTAGCTCTCCCCCTCTCTCCGTTCCCACATGATCACGGGTCATGGTCATAGTTCAAATAATAGCAGTGCCTATTTGTATTTCACACCTCGGCACTACAGGGGTGTCAAATCATTCGACTCTGCAACCGCCGAACCCCGACCGGGCTAGCGATCGGCTAATAGGAACAAATCTCAACAGGGATAGAGAATAGCCAATGAGAACAGGCCCCGTCGCCTGGTTAAGTGGAGTACAGGTGGCAGAGGGGGAAATGTGACATGGTAGTCATTAGAACAGGAGGGGGCCCCACTTCACACGCCACACTATTCTGGACCCCCCTATAAAGCTTAAGTGGGAAAGTAAATGAGAGGGAGAAGATATGGGTTGGGNTGGAATGAAACCTCGGCCATAGATCTAGGCGGGTGGACTGCGACCATCCAGATCTACTCGCCGCTTATCCTAAGGCGTCTTCGCATCTCGTCTTAAATTTGACGTCTCTTCCTCTCATCTGACGGTCGTGATAGACCCTGAGATCCTTCAAAAGAATCTCATCCCTTCATTAGTATTTATCATCACGAGAGTCCGAACTCTCGATCACGGGACTCCCGAATTCTCGATCCTCGGTTTCCCGATGCAGTTAATCTCTCAACACGGGGCCTCCGTAAATCGGACGGTCCAGATCTATCCCGGGATTTCCACACTGGAAAGTCACAACCTCTCGTCACCAGGACTCCCGATCCCACGATTCCCGATTTCCTGAAATGGGTAATCTTACGACACGTGGACTCCGTCATTCGGATGGTTCAGATCTATTCTGGGGTTTTCACCATGGAAAATCCCGAACTCTCGTCACCAGGACTTTTGAGTTTGTGATTCCCGATTCCCCAAAATGGGTAATCTTACAACACATGGCCTCCGTCATTCGGATGAATCAGATCTATTATGGGGCTTTCGCCCCCATACACTAGGGTTTTAACCCTCGGATAACTCCTGACAGATCCAATGGCTGTCGAGTTTTTCAGTCAAGATCTGACGGCTCAAATTGGTTCCTACCCATGCATTCTTCCACGACTCCCTGGATGTGGAAAAGTCAACGGTCCAGATACTCCCATGGACCTTGGAGATCTATGGTCCCGATTTCTTCGCTGCCCATGAAGACATAGAAAACAAAGGGGTAAGGCATTTAACACCCTACTTACTCCTACCAATCTAACGGTCATGTGTGACCACATGTTTCCCAATGGAATCTCGTCTGTCGATTAATACCTATCAGGGTTAAGGCACTTAACACTCCATCTTCTTCTTTTGATTTGATGGTCGTGAGTGACCACAAATCTCCTGATGGAATCTCATCCATCGATTCGATACTTCATCCTTATATTGCTATCTCGGGTTTTCAAGAGGATCGTTCCTCCTCGTGCAGGTTTACTAAGGCCGTACGCCTTCACATTCTCTTCCTCGGTTCTTGATGGGATTTTCAGGGAGGGTATCTCTATGGGGAGGTTCACCCAGGGTACTATCTGAGGCTGATAAGGGTATCATCCTCCCGAGAACCAGTCATGAAGTCTGAATTAGATCAGTACGCATGTAAATAACGATTCATGAGGACATAAGCCATACATAGTCTTTCCATACAAATATACAACTACTAGTACTGATCAAAACACCATACAGACATTCTTATAATGAAATCATTCACATTTTCACAGCTTATGAGAATAGTTATCAGAATACATATATTTCAAGATGCCAAAGGCAAAACACTTATCATAGGGTAACACCAGAGGTTATGCAACTGCTAAGAGGGGTGCTCGTTTCCACCCAACTGTATGCCCAGCGACTCCCAGCGAATTTACCACTAGCCACCCCCGAGTTGAGACCACGATGTTGTGAGACTGCGTCTTTGTTTTCCAGTGACCAGGAGCGAAGGTTACTCTCCTTCCTCTCTGCTATCACTCACTCTGCATATTTCCAGAGTTCTCTTTCTCCCCTCG
>JASDQU010322355.1:883-13046 GCA_032191745.1 Picea mariana | reverse complement strand
GACAACATCCTTAGGAGATGTGTCTTGAACCATGAAAGGTAGGATATCCTTTGGGAATGCCATAGTGGAGTTGCGTGAGGACATGTTGGAGGTAAGGCCACTGCACATAAGGTACTTCAAGCTGGATTATGGTGGGCCATGTTATTTAAAGATGCTAAGGAATATGCTAGATCTTGTGACACTTTCTAGAGAGTAAGAAAGTCGTCACGTAGAGATAAATTACCCCTTCATCCAGTCAGAGCACTTCAGGCATTTGAAAAGTGGGATGTTGATTTTATTAGATCATCAACCCCCCAACTAAACACTCCAAGTCCAGATACATCATCACTGCAACTGATTACCTTACAAGATGGGTTGAAGCAGAGGCAGTTCAAGACTGTTCTACATATACAACTGCTAGATTTATCTTTGAGAACGTTATCACTTGGTTTGGATGTCCTAGAAGTCTAACCAGTGATCAAGGTAGTCAATTTATCAGCAGTACAATCACAACGTTGAAAACTAAATTTCTTATACAACACCATAAGATAAATCCCCGCCATCCACAATCTAATGGTACGGTAGAGACATTCAATAAAATTCTGGAAAGAGGACTAAAAGAAGTATGTTTCACAAACCGGGAAGACTGGGATGATAGAGTTGCAACAATCTTGTGGGCTTACATGGCTACCACGAATAAGTTACACAGGTATACCCCATTTCAATTGGTCTATGGGAAATAATTTTTTGTACCCACAAAATTTATTACCCCTAGTATCTATATATCACAGGCTACACACATGACAGATGATGAATCGGTTGCGCAGAGGATTGCAAATTTGCAAGAACTTGAGGAAGCAAAATTTCTAGCGGATTTTCACCAGACAGTTGAGAAAGCTAGACATAAATCTTGGCATGATAGGCATATTAAGTCAAAAATATTCACGCAAGGGGATAAGGTACTCCTATATGATATCTGATATCATAAATATCCAGGCAAGTTGCACATGCATTGGTTGGGTCCATTCATAGTTGCATAAATCTGACATTCTGGTGAAGTCAGGCTCATGCAACTGGATGGTACCCTTCAGCCAAGATGGGTGAATGGTGCTCACCTGAAACCCTACAATTCTCACGCTTGAGTCAAATCATGGTTGATCCAATCCAAAGGAGCATGTACAGTAGTTAGATTTTCATTTCCTGCAAAAAAATTTATTCAGTTAATAAACGTCAAAGTGTGCATTTAATGCGCCACGACATATATTCTTTTTCAGTCTAAGCATTTCTTTTACACATAACTGCTTACTCAACCGCACAAGATCGGAAGAGCCACCATTACATTAAATGAAATCGTTTAATATGATGGGGACCCCCATTTTGGTCAGAGGGAGGGCGAATTTGAGCTCGATCATAGTCAATGTGCCACACACAGCCAGTCCAGTCATACGCTTTATGACAACCACCATAACCCGTCAGAATTTTTTGTTAAGCCATAAAGGTGCAATACACGCAGTTGCCATCGATATCCCCACCCTAAATCTTAGTCATTAAAAGGATAAGCCCCTCAGCTCAACCACGTCCTTGTCAGTTTGTTCATTAAAAGCCAAGATCAGTTGATAGATTCTACTTCGTTATCTGTCCCGTCAGACACCTAAGCCTAAAAACACGTTTATGGCCTAGTCATGAGTGTATTTATGAGCACTTACATAATATTTTCATTTATCCAATTATAAGACCTCGTCAATGCGTGAGCAAGCATCACTGTTTGTTGTTAGCTAGATTTTGAATTTTTTGCAATTGCCCATACCCTGTGATCTTTTCGTTCTACTGTCACAAAGCCAACCCCAATTTATCCAGCGTATCAACACTTTAGAGCTACCATGCTGAGAGAAACAGGAGGCCAGAGTTCATCTCCCAAAGAAGCAATCCCAGACGAACCGTATGATCCTCGGATCGAGATCTTCGGGGATGTCAAGGGGAAGACAGAGCAAGTAAAGATTTTGGACCTTGATTTTGTAGACCAAGTATTGTTCCCACAGATGAACATTCATGTGTTCTAGGACTTGTTTCCAGATGACACCGGAGGCATGAAATTTGTCCCCAAGCCCACATTTATCAATATGTTTAACTCCATAATCATGCACCTCAGAGACTTACTGGTCTTCGGGACCATTGGTGAGGTTGTGTGCTGCACAAAATTTTTGATCAGTTGAGTGCATGACAGAAGCCTATGGCTTGACCAGAGGTATCTAATTCATGCGGACAACATCCACCAGCTCACCGGATTATCTCTCAAGGGTGAGGATGTCTCCAAAGGATTTCAAGGCCTGAGCAAGCATGGGAAGAAGAAAGGTGAGGTTAGCCTATATGAGAAGTTTTGCACCAAGAGAGGTGGCTAAACAACAAATATTGACCCAATTATTCCAGAAACAGTTCGGACGACCTGCTATGTAATTGCGAGGAAGGTGATGCGTTCCTACTACAAGGGAAAATGTACCTTAGAATCTATGTCAATAGCTGATTTTTGCTCAAATGGAGCAACATTCAACTGGTGTAGCTACCTACTAGAGGAAATCCTAGTAGCTTGTGAGGAAGATCAGGAGAAAGGCAGAACCTTTACATATGGATACCTACTAGTAGTGTTTTCCATGTGAAAATGGAAGCCACCCATGTGGAGACAGTTGTCACTAGTGGACAAAGGTCACCTTGCCAAAATGTTCGAACCTTGGCAATCAAGGTCTGATAAGGAGAACCAAGAATTCAACAATGTCGCTTTCTCAAAGTGGTACAATCTGCAAATTGACACAACTTAGTGGTGGCGCATACCACAATAGTTGTTGAGCCTAAAGACCCGGAATATCGCCTTTGGCATGAAATTCCACAACACTCTTGTTTATCCAAGGCATACAAAGTTGAAAGATTTCCACTCGAGGTAGCTCCACTTCTACCTTGATGAGGAAACATTTGCCAAAGAATTCATGTCATGGACTGGCATCAAGTGCAATCCATGCAAATCTGGCATGCACTACCTCTTGCCTATAGAGATCCTAAAGAAAAAGGGGTCAGAAGAAGGAGTAAGGCCGAGTTTCGGCCCAACAGAGAAGAAACAAAAGGTCCAGATGTCGACGGACTCAGAAGATGAAGAGGATGCAGAACCTTTGGAACGCAAGAAGAGGAAATTTCCTATGTTTTCGAAGCTCCTAGACCAAGCCGTGATATTAGGTAAAGATGTCAATGACATCCTCACCGTTGCTTTCATAGGGGATCCATTAGTTAAGAAACCCAGGACAGGGCTCTCCCCTGTGAAGATTATGAACCCCCAACCGATATCCTCTGCCATACCTCATACTCAAGCAGTCACTCAAGATGCTTAGATAGTGATCGAAATCCAAGATGATCCCAAACCAGATACCACCGCATCCAAAACCATAATCATTGAGTAACCCCCATCACCCCCACAAGCCCCATCGCTACAACAAGACACCGCCATTCAACCCCAACCCATTTCGCTTGAGCACATGCAGTTGGATCTTCTTGACCCACCTGAGCATGTACCACAACACATTACTCTGACCCCTGAAGACTCGAGCCACTTAGCCGCTCCATTAGTACCCATTCAGGACACTCTACCTTCGACAAAGAGTTAAATTATTCCATTACTGCAAGTTCCAAGCACTCAACGTCCTCTCTCAATAGTCAATGTTGAGATCTCCATCCACAGAAGCAGAACCCCATAAATTTTGGTAAAGAAAGAGGCAGAAGCACAAACAGTTCAGAAGAAACCCGGAGCTATATCAGAGCAGAGCACAACATCCTTGCAAGAACAACTGGAACTAGTCTTCCAGAACCCACAGCTATGCGTGGAACTGTTGCAGCTTTGCCTGGACAAGACAAAATATTTTCCTAAATTCCCAGTAGAATTGAAGACTAGAATTTCACATCAAATGCAAGGTCCATCCCCAGGAGAAGAAGAGGTGGATAAACCCTCCACACAATCAATGGCCAGTGGAATGCCACTGCAAGTTAGAATACCCCTGGATGTCGCTCCTTCATCGGGTGAGCTCACACAATTACCAACAGGGCAGCTGGTAGGCATAATCTGAGCCTCAACTGAACAACTGGAGCAGAGGATCCAACAGGCTGAAAGAGAAGAAGAAACCTGGAAACAAGAAGGAATCCTTGCACAAACACAACAAACGCAGGAGGAATACTCAAAGGTTTAGGCAGAACAAAAGGTGGAAATCAAAGAAAAACTCTCAGAGGCCTGGACGACAGTCAAGAAGATAGTGCCTCAGCTGCCAGAGACCAACACAACAAGCGAGCTCGTGGAGAAGATAGAGTTAATTCAGGTAGCTTGGTCAGAACTGGTAGAAAGAGTAGAAAGTCTCGAGGCACAGCTGCGAGACAACAAGAAAGAAGATGAACTGCAACCCAAGAAGCTTCGAGAGCAAATGGAGAAAATTGTCTTGGAAGGGAACAATGCAAGAGAAACCTTGCACAAATGGACTATCGAATGCATAAATATCTTCAGAGAGGTTAGTGATTGGATGGGAATAATTTCAAGGCACAACCACACATTAGTAGACTTGCAAGTAAAGATCCAATTGCTCAACGCAGAAGCGACCAACACCTTGGATCCACTGGAACAATAGGCGAAATTCGATAAAATCCAGCAAGCGGACAATGAGTTGAATGCATTTTATGAAGCCCAAACCGTTGCTAAGAAAGAACTATGAGAGTTTCAACCTAAAGTTCAGAAAACATACCTATAGATGCATCAATTCGATACCATTGTTGACTCATAATGGAACTCCTTAGTCGCGTCAAATTCAAAAGAGTGCATCACATACGCCACTCAACAGTTTGTTGTTGGAGCTTCACTGCTTGCCAAGAAGTGGTAGGACAAAGTGGATAACTTTCAAGAGATCAGGAAGAGAGCCCTAGAAATTGTACCTAAGTTGGGCCCTTTGTTTAAAGAAGAGAAAGCAGAAACAACCCAAGTTGGAAGTGAAAGCAACTCGGAACCAGAAGGAAAGAAAGAACAAGAAGTTAACCCAGAGACCACAGAAGATATGAAGACTTGACTCGGGGCGAGTCAAGGATTGTGGTCGGAGCCTGTTAGTCCCTTAGTTTTTTTGAATAGAAGTTGCGCACAACACATTGCTGCTTTAGTTTGGAGAATGGAAGTTGCACAAGCTGCTGAGGAGTTGGAAAACGAACAAAAGAAAGAAACATAAAGCAGTTAGAGGGACAACGCAACATCAACTTTAAGGAAATAAGTTGCAACAAGATCAAGAAAATAAAGAAATCTCGGGTTCTCAACTAGAAAGATTGGTTATATATATGAGGTCGATGTGATTGTAATAGGCTAATGAAAGGCTAATGAGAGGCTAAGGCTAATGAATAGCTAATGAATGTCGAATGAAGGGTTAATGAATGAGATGTAGTGTTATTGTTTTCTAGTATGCTAGTCCATAACTATTACTTCTATTTTTGTTTTCAAAACTGATGTTGTGACGAGAGTCACTAATGTAATGACCTATACTGTAGCATAGCCAAGATTTGGAGATATGGGTAAGAACCAGACGAACAATGTATCAGAGCTTGGTATCGTTAATATAATCAGAGGCCTAAATTTTGAATCTACATCTTGTGTATTGAGTCCTAATGCATGAATGGGTTGTTGTTCTATATTATCTTTATGTCTGATATACTTAAATGCTTCTTTATGAATGGCAACACAAATATGTTTATATAGTCCCATTGAGGAATTGCTCAGACCTGTTACAGGTTTAGTCTATTTTTTGCAAGACTACAATGAATCTTGATAACTCATAAGTATGTCTAAGTATTCCCCTTACCCTTCCCTCTCTTTCACGTCTCAGTTGTGCTTCGGGTGAGACTTATTCCCTCCCATGAAGATGAAAATGCCAACTCTCTAGACTACTTCGGTATCTTTTGTTGGTAACCTAAGAAGGACCCTGGTCTGAACACTTTTGCGCCAACAAGGAGGAGGATTAGACTTGGATGCAAGTTCAAACATATGTGGAGGGGAAACATAAGGAGGAGGAGGATCATATGTGGATGCATGTTCAGACACATGTGGAGGGGAAGCAAGAGGATCAATATATGGTGAAACCGACTCATGTGGAGGATAATCAAGAGGAGGAGAAGGACCATGTGGTAGAGTAAAGGATGTGGATGGCTCTGTTGATGAGAAAGATGTAGTGGGATCATGAGCACCACCTCTCAACATATTGACAAGTTTGACGATACCAACAATATGACACATCAACATTGTCATGTCACGAGGTAAACACCTCCATGTAGTAGAGAGATCCTATACCTATAATATGTCTATAGGGGGTGTAGATACCACTCCATTGTAGATTTTAACCTTGCACAATATCTACTGCAAACAAATATTCAGTAAAAGAACAGAAAATATACAATGGAAAATACAAACATTACACAGAGATCTTTCCCCTGGAAACCCAAACCGGGAAAACCAACATATTTTATATTCATTCATTGTGTTACATTGTTTACAATACAATATACATATAGGAGCCAGCGGCATCCAAAACCCTAAACCAATGACCTAGATTATTCAACAACCCTAATTCCTTAACCGGAAATAGAAAACCATCAACAAAGAAACCATGTGCCGAAAAACCACCTAAATATGTGACACATTTTCTGAGGCAAAAATATGTGACACATTTTTCGAGGTAGAAATATGTGACACTACTACTCATGCAAAGAATATAACACATACGCGACATTCTCCCACCTTTTGTTTTCTTTGCATACAAGGGGTTACAATGTTACATAGTCAACAATCCAGGGCAACAATGCCCATGGATCCTCTACACCAAGAGAACTTCTCAGTGCTCACAGATTTTGTTAATGAATTTGCAACATTCTTCAAAGTGTCCACCTTCATCAACAATACTTCCTTTCCTTCAACCATGTCTCTCACAAAGTGATATTGAATATCAATATGCTTTGTCTTTGAATGATGAGTTGGGTTCTTCACCAGAAAAATTGCACTCTGACTGTAACAATCTATCCTTACAACTTTTTGTACCAACCCAATACTTGAACACAATMTTTGTAACCATACTGCTTCCTTACTTGCATGAGTGGATGCCATRTATTCAGCTTTTGTAGTTGAAAGTGCCACTACAGCCCGTGTTTTTCTCATCCAACTTATTGCTCCTCCAAACAGGTTAAACACATACCCACTTGTAGATCTCTTACAATCCATATCTCCATCCCAGTCTGCATCCACAAAGCCATGTATATCCACCACTTTKTCCAATCCCAGTCTTCCTTCGTAGCAAAATCCATAGCTAGCAGTGCCACGCAAATACCTGAAAACCCTTTTTATTGTTGCCCAATGCTCCTTCYCTGGTTTTGACATATACCTGCTCAAAACTCTCACTGCATGTGMAATGTCCGGTCTAGTAAAGACCATTGCATACATCAARTTKCCAACTGCACTCACATATGGAATATGAGACATGTCCTCCTCCTCTTCATGTGTCRTGGGACAYTGATCCACAKATAACTTTACACCAACGGGAATAGGAGCCTTGACCAATTTACATTCCTGCATATTAAACCTCTGCAATATTGTCTCGACATATTTTCTTTGTTTTAACCAGAGTTTCCTCCTTTTATGATCTCTTTTAATTTCCATGCCCAAAATGAAATTTGAAGCACCGAGATCCTTCATGTCAAATTTAGAGGACAACCGAGTTTTCACATCTTGGATAATCTCCTTGTTGTTTCCTATCAACAACATGTCATCCACATACAAGACCAAATAAATCAAATGATCACCAATTAATTTAAAATACACACAATGATCCTCTTTGCTTATTGTGAAGCCAAGTCCCAACATATAAGTATCAAATTTTTTATACCACATCCTTGGTGATTGTTTTAAACCATACAAGGACTTTTTCATCTTGCATACCAACTCCTTCTTTCCCTTCACATCATAGCCTTTTGGTTGCTTCATTGAGATTTCTTCTTCCAGATCCCCATGTAGGAATGTTTTCTTCACATCCATTTGTTCTATTTCAAAATCAAATGTAACAACAACAGATAACGGAAATCTTATAGAGGTTAACTTGGCAACAGGAGAAAAAATCTCACCAAAATCAATTCCCTCGACCTGGGAATGACCCTTTGCTACTAACCGAGCTTTGTATTTCTCCACTTTTCCTTTTTCATTCAGCTTCTTTGTAAATACCCATTTGCTGCCAATGAGATTTCTTCCAGTCGGAAACTCCACTAGATCCCAAGCCTCATTCTTATCCAAAGATGCCATTTCTTTGTCCATGGCCCTTTTCTAGAGATTTGCATCCTCTGAATCCACTGCCTCCCTGACAGTTCTAGGATCATCATCAGTAATAGACAAAGAAAACTTTAAATGGAAATCAGATGGAGTATACCTTTCCAGTAGCCTTCTTTCTCGAACCGATCTCCTCAATACTGGAGCATGAAGATCTTATTATATTATTCATGTTCTTCTGTAGAGTCTGACTCATCATCTTTTAAATCAAACTCTAATTTCTCTAGTTCTTCCTTACTTGGTAGGACTTCCTGTATAACAACATCCTTCATTTCTCTAAATACCACATCTCGACTATACACTACCTTCTTAGTTTCTGGGTTCCAAAGCTTATAACCTTTCAGACCATCTTTATATCCAATAAAGATACACTTTTCGGCCTTCTTATCTAGCTTACTCATGTTTTCCTTTGGAACATGAGCATATGCATCACAACAAAATACCTTGAGATGTGTGAGAGAAGGTTCCTTACCAGTCCATACCTCTTGTGGAGTCTTGTAATCCAATGCTGATGAGGGTGATCTGTTGACAAGGTAACATGCAGTACCCACTGCCTCTGCCCAGAATTCTTTCCCTAACCTGAAACCACCAAGCATGCACCTTGCTTTTTCCATCAACGTCATGTTCATCCTTTCTGAAACTCCATTCTATTAAGGTGTATATGGAGTAGTATTCTACCTTTCTATACTTCACTTCTTACACAATTCTTCAAATTCATTCCCGCAGAAGTCTCCACCATTATCTGTCCTCAACACCTTAATTCTTTTCTACGTTTGATTCTCAACAAGAGCCTTAAACTCTTTAAACCTGTCAAAGACTTCAGATTTCTTCCTGAGGAAATATATCCAAGTATTCCTCGAGAATTCATCTATAAATGAGACGTAGTACACATATTTTCACAATGATGGGACCAACACAGGTCCAAAAACATCACTATGAACTAGTTGTAAAATTCTTTCTGCCCTCTTTGCACCAAAGGGGAATCTTACCCGATTCTGCTTCCCATACAGATAATGTTCACAGAAATCAAAATCCAGAGAGAAGTTAGACATACCTTCAACCATACCTTTACCATGTAGTAGTCGAAGACCCTTCTCTCCGATATGCCCCAGTCTTTGATGCCACAACATAACCTTTTCTCCGGAGACTGTAGGAGTTCTTTCTTCTTCAACTCTAATATCAGGAACAATGGAACTATTACACCCATCACTAATAGTGCTTCCTTGCAGCTTATACAGAGTTCCAAACCGAACTCCCTTCAGCAACACCATTGCTCCTCGAACCATCCTGCAGGTTTCCTTTTCAAATATTGTTTTTACCCTTGCATCGTCCATTTTTCTTACAGAAATCAAATTTTTGGCCAAACCTGGGATGTGAAGAACACTAGGAAGTGTTCTAATCCTTCCATCTATGAGCCTAAACTTGAAGTTTCCTCGTCCTATGATTCTGGTTGTTGAATAATCACCTAAGAAAACATTACCTCCATCATACCTTTCATATTCGCAGAACCACTCCCTGTGGGGAGTCATTTGAAAGGATGCATCAGAGTCAACCAACCAAGCCTCATGATCTGCATGTGTGCTTGAAGAAGCCAAGTACACATCCCCTCCTTCTTCCTTGGAGGTCTTTTCATTTGTAGAATGAGATTCTTCAGATCCCTTATTTTTCTCAACTTTGGATCTACACTGCTTCTTGTAGTGCCCTTCCTTTCCACATCGCCAACATATCCTTACAAACTTTCTGGGAGATTTAGATCTACCCTTAGACTTAGATCTCCCACTTGAGAAGTTAGATCTATTTCTTTCCTGGGATTGTCCTCTTGCAAATAATGTGTATGTGCTCTATCCTTCCATATTCTTATGTCTCATCTCCTCCGACAACAAGGATGAGACCACTTCATCAAACTTCAAGGCAGTTGTATTACTATCTATGGCCACAACCAGACTATACCATGAGTCTGGTAAAGAACATAGTAAACTGATACATTTATCTTCATATGAAATTTTAATCTCAACAGATACTAACTGACTTACCACAGTATTGAAGGCGTCCAAATGCTCTGCCACCAAGTCTCCATCTCTCATTCTCAGGTTATACAACTTCTTTCTGTTACGAGGGAAAAACTCTCTATGGCCAAGGGTAAACCACAACAGACAGGTATGACTGCAGAAATCAACTCAATTCCATTGTATGCTATATAAACTAATGTGCAAGCTAGGAAAGAGGCCCGCCTCGATCCAACGTTTGATGATGTTCCACCATTGAGCACTTTGACCTAAATATTTCTACCTGCAACAAGTTCTCAACGAACAAGAAAAGCAAGTATATAGTGATAATGTAAAGGGGTTAGCACATCAGATAGCATAATCCATTAATAAACATTACAAACATGCCCATGGATAATAATCATATATTTGCACAATACCAATAGGACGGGAAAGGAGTATTTCTATTAATAATTGATCAACATAAGTGTTAACATTACAGACTTCCGTGTTGGTACGGTTCAAAGCCAAGGAACCAAGTTCCTTCCAACTGGGTCTCCACCACTTCAATCCTCCACCAAAGGCAAGCTCAAAAGAGAGAGACAATGAGGTTGTCTCAACAATAGGGAAAGAGCTTGGGGGATGAACACTGTGTTTAGATTTGAGGGACAAAGGGATGCAGACTCAATATGAAGTAATTTCTCCAGAGTAACTTTGCTCTCAAAGTTGAATGCTTTCTTCTTTTTTCCATAGCTCGAAATTATGCTCTTATAGCCTTCAAAATGCCATTGAAGGGCCGAGTCGGAACGTTTCCAGAGTATGGAAGGCCAAGGATCAGATATCTCTTGTTGTGACATGGAAACCTGAATCCATTTTTGTATTTTCAGGCACAAATCCTGATGTACACGGGATGTAGTGGAGTAGCCTGYGCATACACTTGTTGTATAGCTGATAGGGMACGTATATGTGGAAAAATGTTTATTTTTAGCTCTGGATTTATCAAAAAGGAATGATAAGTCTGCATAGGGAAATGGAAAAAGGCTCTTTGTGCAAGATAGTAATGGTGAGGCAAATCTTGATATAACAAAACTTTATGGGAGATTTAGATTTACCCTTAGACTTAGATCTCCCACTTGAGAAGTTAGATCTATTTATTTCCTAGGATCGTCCTCTTGCAAATAATGTGTATGTGCTATGTCCCTCCATATTCTTCTGTCTCATCTCCTCCGACAACAAGGATGAGACCACTTCATCAAACTTCAAGGAAGTTGTATTACTACCTATGGCCACAACCAGACTATACCACGAGTCTGGTAAAGAACACAGTAAACTGATACATTTATCTTCATATGAAATTTTAATCTCAACAGATACTAACTAACTTACCACAGTATTGAAGGCGTTCAAATGATTTGCCACCAAGTCTCCATCTCTCATCCTAAGGTTATACAGCTTCTTTCTCGGGAATAGTTTATCCACTAGGGACTTAGACTAATACAACTTCCCCAACTTTTCCCATAAATCCTTGGATGTAGCTTCCTCTAACACATAAGGTAATACTAAATCTGAGAGACACAGTCGGATTGTGCTCTTTGCCTTCTGATCCAAATTTTTCCAATCATTTGTTGAAGTTCCTATAGGTGCAGTACCTAGATCTACTGCGATCCACTGATCGTTGTCCACCAACAGATCTTCCATCTTAAGCTTTCACAGCTCAAACTTTTCCCATTAAATTTCTCGATATCCATCTTTGAATTGCTTGCCATTTCTTTTCACCTAAAAAATCAATACCACAGATCTCCCACTATAACAAGGCTTATCACAGTCCCTAGCC
>JASDQU010322349.1:2289-12953 GCA_032191745.1 Picea mariana | reverse complement strand
CACTTGATTGGTAATACTACTTCGACGCCATATACCAACTGGAAATGAATGAATCCAGTTGCAATTTTTACTGAGGTGCGGTAAGCCCAGAGGGCAGAGAAGAGTTGCAAATGCCAAGAAGTTTTTTTTTCCCCCACCATGCATTGGATCATGGTTTTAAGGACTTTGTTGATATATTCAACTTGTTCGTTTTCTTGAGGATAGTACGGGGAGGAGTTCTCATGGAAAAAACCCAACTTAACATGTAACTCATTCATCATCTGGTTTTGAAACTGTGAACCATGATTAATGAAAATGGCTTGTGGAACACCAAAGTGAGTGATGATGTGGTTGAAAATAAAGAGAGCTGCAATACGACCATCATTAATAAAAGTAGGCATAGCCTCAACCCATTTTGTGAAATAATCAACGACAACGTTGATATAACTGTACCCCCCAGCTGAGGTAGGATTACATTGCATAAAATCAATTCCCCATTTTGCAAAGGGGTCGATGGCGACAATAGGATGCAGCAGAGCGGGATGGGTGCATGCCTTTTTATGAAAAACTTGGCAGGGTGGGCATCTTTTGACAGCCTCAATACAATATTTGAATATGGAGGGCCAAAAGTAACCGACATGTAATATTTTATGAGTTGTATCCATTCCAGAAAAGTGACCACCACATGCTCCAAGGTGACAATCATTTAGAAAACGTTCAACCTTATCATGAGTTAAACAACATTGTAAGATAGTGTCAATACCATGACAATACAAAGTGTCATCGATGATAAGGTAGTGTTTAGAATGGTGATGAATATGACGACATTCTTCACGGGAGATATCGAGCTGAAAACATTGGGTTTGAAGATAAAGAAGAATATATCCATACCAAGGGTCGGGCGTGCTAATGAGGAACATAGATTCATCGGGGAGAGAATCATTGGGCTCAATATATTCATCAGCATGGGGAAGATCGCATATAAGTTTCGCAAAAACCAAGGACTTCTTATCTTTTGATTTGGAAAACTTGAGATCGAATTCCTGAAGAACAACGATCCATTTGGAATATTTCCCCCCAAGGACTTGACGTGTCAGAATATGATACATGGGATTCGAGTCCGCAATGACCATGGTAGTGCGTAACATGATGTAATGGTGAAATATCTAGACGACAATGATGGCTGCCATAGCCAGCTTTTCAACATGTGAATATCAGAGCTGGGGACCGGATAGACTCTTGCTCATATAGTATATCACATGTTCCTCACTGTTAGGGTCCTCTTGAACTAACACCATAGTGATAGTGGAAGTAGAGGATGCCAAATAAAGGATATAGTCTCGTGCATAATTTGGAGGATGCAAAAAAGGTGTATGGGTCAATGCATGCTTAAGAGCATTGAAATATCGTTGAGCAGTGTCATCCTAGATGAAAGGAGTGTCTTTCTGCAACAATTGCATAAATCCTTTAGTAAGCTCAGCGTAATTACATATAAAACGACGAAGAAATTTTGCTTTCCCTTGCAAAATTTGTAGTTGGGTCAGATTGTTGGGAGGAGGTAAAGAAATAATAGCTTTAATATTTAACGGATCCACCCTAATCCCATCTTTGGAGACAATGAAATCAAGGAGTCGACCTGATTCGACAGCAAAGATGCATTTTTGTGGGTTCAAACGGATACGGTAGAACCGACATCGAAGAAAAATGGCTCATAGATGACCAATATGGTTTGATCAACTTGATGAATGGGCAGGTAAATCATCGAGGTAAGGTTCCGCAATATGTTTGATATCGTGGAAAGCATGCGACATGGCCCGCTAGAAAGTGGCACCTGCATTTTTGATACCAAAAGGTAGTTTCCGATAGGATAAAGTTCCCCACGTGTAGATGAAGCTTGTCTTATGTTGATCAGCAGGTAGAATGTCAATCTGGTTATATCCTGAAAATCCATCCATGAATGAGAAAATAATGCTGCCAGCGCAATTATCAATGATTTGGTCGATGAGGGGTGTGGGGTAATTGTATTTGGAACAAGCCTTGTTAATATCCCTATAATCAACATAGACATGAATGGTTCCTTGTTTTTTAGCAACCGGAACAATGTTAGAAACCCATTTCGTCAAGGGGACATGATAGATAAAGCCAGATTTTAACAGTTTTTCAACTTCTTCCTTTATGGCCACAGTTTTCTTAGGATGAATCGGGTGAAGTTTTTGTCATGCAGTTTTAACGCCTGGGTAAGTTTCTATTTCATGCACAACGATCGAGAGATTGATCCTGGGCATTTCCTCGTAGCTCCAAGCGAAGACATCGCATAATTATTTAAATAAAGTGGTGTAAGAAGCCACTTCCTCGGTTGAACAATTAACACCAAGATGAACATTTTCCACGATACCTTCCTTGATCAAAATATCAATAGCGATCATAGAAGAGATGTTTCCTAAATTCCCCTCGGAAGTAGTATCCTGGGTAAGTATAGGAGATTGGGGAGAATCAACAACATCATGGGGGAAGATAGAGTCTATATCTTCCTGAATTTCTTCTAGAGAAGGAAGAAAATATGATCGATGATGGTTGTCATCCCAAGGTACCTCGTCAATACTAAGCATTTCCATAATGGATTCGTCTAATGGAAAAATATGGGAAATGTAGTCAAAAGCAGAGGATAAGGAATTCAACCAAGATGGTAACGAATAAGTGTTGGACGCCGATAGATGTTGGTCATCCAAGGAGGGAGAGGCAGATTGTATAACATCATATGAAGCCTCAGCTGGAATAAGTGGCATAGCATCACCCAGTGCATCAAATTCTAACAGACTAGTCACAAGCCAAGGATCAGATGATTCTAAAGATTGATAGGCCATAGTCGAAATCATATTGATTGTGGCAATATGTTGTGTGGTGGGAGGAAGTGGTGCAAGGAAAGTACACATAAGGGAAGAATATTTTAAAAGACCTACACCGACACTTTCATAAGTGATTCTACTATCTCCCAAGAAAGGAATATTGTTGGTGGCGGGAATGTGAGCATCGGGTGTACAGTAATCTAACTGGTTGATAGTGACAATTTTTCCTTGATGAGGGAATTGTACACATCGAAACACCGATGAAGCGACGTCAGTCATGGAATAAAACCAACTTCTTCCTAATAACAAGTTATAATCAAGGGGAGCATCGAATACCTCTACATCGACAGAGACGACCTTACCTCCCAACTGAATGGCTAAGGACTGCAAGAGTCCGTGAGGATGAAAACCTTGCCCGTCGAATGCTTGTAACATTGTAGGGGATTGGTTAAGCACAGGTGATTTTAATCCTTTCCAACAAGCTAACGACATGACACAAGTGGAAGCTATCTCATCCAATATGGTGTGGTGAATGTGTTGGTTATGAACAACGACATCGATTTGAAAAGCAAGCTGGTGAGAAAGTTGTGACTTGAAATTGTCGAGGTTAAACGTAATATTATTTGACGACTCGGGATCAATGGCGCCAATGGAATCTAAGAGCATTCTACGTTGACTTGGGTAGTGCTTTAGAACTTCAAGAGCGGACCTAGCACACAATGCTTGAGCCAAATCTTCAACAATGTTGTATTTTTGGGCGGCACGTGAACTAGGATCAAATGTTGATTTGCGGATAGTGCTCTTAGGAGGGCATAAAATAGATTCAAAAGTAGGTTTCTCTATCTGAAGTGATCCAGATGGAGGACTAATGAAGGCGGGAGATGGATCTGGTGGAGTACCGTTAGTGACCTTTTCTTTATCAAGTTTAGTCGGTGTGTCTTACATGGTGGTGCGAGTGGTTAAATAAATCCCACTGAACATATAAATATGAGTACTTGTCGAGGCTTCATCACTAGGAGGATGGTTGGAAATTCCCCCTATGGGAGGGGAAATTGCTTGAGAAACCATGGATTTTTGCTGAGGAAAAGGCTGTGTTAACACGGCGGGTTGGGAATTCCCTTTGAATTTTTTTGCAACTTTGTCGCGATGTGGAAAGTCTTAGGTGAAATGATCTTCACCACAAATAAGACATGGGAGTTTTTGTTTTCGTTGTGGTGGCTTTTCAGCAGCAGATGGTGGAGTTTGTGTTTTGGAATGTTTATTATTATTATTATTCATTTTGGGTTTACTTTTTGTTTTCTTCTTACCCCGGGATTGTTGTGAAGAGGCAGATTGAACTGCATTCACCTTAGAGATTTGAGTCAAGAGGGAGGTAGAGGAGAGTGAAGTCGAACTAGGAACATGTGCTGAAACTGAGCGATTTATTGTTCTAGTCGACTGTGATGTAGATTGAGTTTTGACGGTACCGATAATTCCATCTGCATGTGCTATGAACGAAGGTTTGGATGGATTGGTAGGAGTATGGGTAGCATTTGGAATCAAATCATACAAAGTACTAGATTGGGAGTAAACCAAATAAAAGTATTGAGCTCAGGAAATGGATTCTTCTTCAGTGACTACACCACCCATGGCGACGTTAATAAAAATCGGAGGTAAAAGATATTTAATAAACCACTATGCCAATAACTGGTCATGAATGGTCGCTTTAATCAACCTTCGTCATCGTCTGCATTCATGAATGTGATCAAAGATATGCACGAAGTTTGTTTGATGAAGGGAGGTTAAAAGTTCTATACATGTCTCGTAATGGATGGGTAATTGAAAATGTGTGAGAAAAGCCATAGCAAGGCAGTTGAAATCTTGAAAATATCCACGTGGAATCTCAATGTACCATTTGGTCGCAGAGCCTGTAAGTGTGCGCTGGAAGAGACATAAACGTATAGAATCATCCATCAATGAGTTTGATGAACACCATAAATGGAATGTCATTACATGGTTGTTTGGGTATTCTCCAGGTTTACCATCAAACTTGAGGATGTGAGAAGGTAATTTAGCAGAAATTAATAGCCAAAAAGGAAAATGAAATATGGGATAATTTGTCAATGAAGATAGGTCTAGGAGATCCAGAGTGGCAAGGAAGGGTAATTGTCGGTTAACCTGAGGGTGATACTGGTGTGGCATAGGGACACTAGTGGGGCCATAAATTGGTTGAGGTGGATAATTGTATCTAGTAGGCCCTCCCATATGTGGTTTTTGTTAACCATTATAGGCAAGATTCGATGGTTGTTGAGGAACATTCATGATTGGGGAGAAAACCGATGGATTCTGAGGAGCATAAGTCAGTTGATTCGGTTGTGGGGGATAAACAGTTTGCCCCTAAGGAGGGTAAAAATTTTGTCCCTGAGGAGGGTAAACATTAGCCCCTTGGGGAGGGTAAACATTAAACTCTTGGGGAGGATAAATTTTTTTTCCTTGAGGACCCCAGGTGGGATTTGGGACACTTGGATAAGGTTTTCCAAAAGATAGTCTGGAAGGAATAAGGTTTGATACTCCTCCTTGTGGGTTATGGTATGATTTCCCCCCAGGGTAGGGTTGATTATACATACCTCCTTAAGGTACTCCCAAGGATTGTGAAGGGTTTCTAGCAAAAGAAGGTTGCCCCCCTGCCATAAGTTGATTTATAAATGGGGTTTGACCAGTAAAGGGAGGTTGTCCCCAGAAGGAATATGAAAAGGTGGTTTTCCCCAGGAGGGGTAGGCCCGCTAAAGGATGGTTGTCCCCCGGAAGGGATAGGTCCACTAGATGGTGGTTTCCCCCTAGTCGGGATATGTACCGTAGTTGGTTTTGTATGTCTGGAAAGGGTCTGCATTCTTTGTTGTAAAGGCGTTCCAACAGGATTCTGTGGAATATGATGAGTTGTAGTGTGAAAAGATGTAAAAGTAGGAGTAACGGTTGAAGTGCCTTATGTATGAGTAGAACTGATGGCTCCAACATTGAGGTGGATTGGTGTTGACGTAACATCCAGGTCAATGAACTATTCGATGGGACGATCAATAGTCTGATCGGATGGTCCTGCCTCAACGAAAAGAGGTTCACGAGGGTTAAGAGGTTGTCGAATATAGTCAAAATGCTCATAAAGATCATGTCCTGATGGATTCCTCCATACCGAACGAGCAGGTGTTTGACATGGATTGACTGTGTTAGTTGGACGAATGGGGGTCCTAAACTCATCACTAAAAAGTGGTTCTGTGGATCCCATATATGTCTTGGTAATTGGTCTCAATGGAAAACAAGGGACTTCTTCTTCTATAATGTTACCGAACGAGTCTAATAGAACTAGGAGTGGTTCAATAGGAGATTCTGAAGCAGGTGTAGTATGAGGAGTGGGATCCTCAACCATAACCAAGGCTCTTTCCAAATTTTCTAACAAAGGAGTAGCAACACTCCCAGCATCAAAGCGATTTTCTACCTCTTCATGGTAGATGTCTTCTGGTGAGTTAGGAGGTAAGGGTTGGTAGCCTTCTTCAAGAGGCAGCCCTTGCATCCTACGTGATCAATGAATACCTTTATCATATATAGGCTCAATTTTGAAAAATTATTAAAACAACATCACACACTAAACAAATCTAGAAATACCAACAAACAAACAAACCTTCTCTCAATGACCGTACTAGTCGGTGATGAAATCCAACATCACGTAGATCAAGTCAAGAAGGGGCTAGGATATGAGCAGGTGGAATAGTTACAATGGTGACCTTCTTAACGGACTTACGCCTTGGTGCAAGATTCCACACAATAATCATGGATTTTCCCTTCAAGGAGCCCGAGTGAGTTTGACCACCGTCTGTTCCAGGTACAATGAAGACTTCCCTTCACCATCACCTTGTGTAAAGACCCTAAATATTATGGCTACTAAAGACACCAATTCGCAGTCATCCCCTGGGAGGGTACATTTGACAGTCTAGTCTGAACGTATGGGCAAGATAACAATTCCGAAATCCTTCGAGATAACTGAGGACAAGTGGACTGGTAGAACTCCAGAGGACCCTGAACGGATTGAGAATTCACGAAGTACTGAGAAAAAATAAAGACAGTTGGACCTCAATAATAACCCCCGATATACGATGTTACTACTACGAATGGTTAAACCACGGGGGGATAATGTTTGTGGCTCTCTCGAACGCGACCTCGTGCGTAACCCCTTTGTGAGAGGGGGATCCAGATAAGCTTATACAAAAATTGGATTTGTTCTCCCTATCGCAAGATGCTAATGTTTGTTTTGAATGCTTTGGAGAGTTGTACTCATAGCCTAATCAAAGTGTTAATCCTAGTCTAATGTTGGTGCAAGAATCTAAAAATAAAAACTTTTAGATCAATTTTAATTAGCATTGATTTTCGTGGTTGTTCTTTACTCAGAGGTGAATGAGAGTGAAACTGATGATATTATGACTCGATTCCCAAAAAAGCATAATAAAAATGATAAACAATCGTTTCCTTTCAATGAACTTATATCTATGGGAAGGAGAAGAATTTTTCTTTCACTATCAAACACAAAAATGCAGAGACTTCATGCAATTTCTCTCAACAAGAATCCAATGCAATGCTAAACTATTCAAAAAATGATTCTAATATCCAAAATCCAATCATGAAAATATATCTCTTTGTTTAAATATGAACTTTAATTTATTTGATTCAAAGCTTCTTATGCCAACTAGATTTCACTATTTGTAGTTTTAGACAATTTGGAAGCAAATATCATATAAACAAAGGGCACACTCTCACAGTGATCAAACAAGAAGCAAAACAAGTTCAAACTTTTCAAAAAGAAAATGAAAAACTCAAACAAGAAAATTGCTTGAAAAGATATAAATCAAAGACCAAATGGAACAATGTACAGGTCTTTGGACTTCCTTGAGACAAATTTCACACAATCAGATGAACATGAAAGTATCAAACCCACTCAAGATCTCAAAGAGGAAGAGTGATTCCAAAACAAGGAATTGTCTTTAAAAAAAAAACAAAGAATAAAAAAATCTTAGAAAGCAAATGGTTGCAAGTTTTATAGAAGACACACTGATAGCAAAAGTCATGAGTAGGAGGAAATACCAAAAAATCACACCCAGCAAAGACATCCCATAATTTTTCAATAGAAGGAAAAATCGATGCTTTGGTTATATCAGCACCAGAGCGCTACAACCCTCCTTGGAGCACTGCAGGGGAGCGCCGATTTTAAATTACTGCTCTGGATATAAGGGAAGAGGGGCGTCGTTTTCTGAGAATGAAAAAGTGTCAACCCAGAAAACAAAAACTCAGGAAGGCTTGATCATCAGCCTGTGTAAGATGACTTCAAGACTAACAACACATGTAAAAAAGAGGAAAAACATAGTGAGTAGGATCTGAAGATGAGAAAAGACTAAGAGAAGACCAAGGAAGGAAACCAAAACTAAAATCTTCTTCCCCAGTGGAGTTGCCAATTTATGTTGTAGGAAAATTCCCCTGCGGACAGGTGAATGTCCTCTTGGATATTAGACCCCTATGACCAAGACGGAAAGGTGCTAACTTTGAACACTAACATTCCTTTAAATGTAGCTAAACTAGTCAAGGGAAAAGAGGAAGAAAGCATGAGTACCATTTTCCGAAGTTTGTCCTCGCTCGCTCTGGGTTGAAGTTGATCTTCAAGTCCTTCAATGAGTTATGCAATCCAAAAGACAACGAAGACAAAGAATACTTCCTATTCTACCAATATTAGTTTAAAACTAGATTCATCCAAAGAGACAAGCCCATGCAAATGTACACAAACTTGAAGGAATGGTCCAAGCACATATATATTAATGAGAACAAAACAAGGTGCTTACAAACTGTAGATGCAGATGTAGCAGCCTCACCAAGTCCTCCTTGTCAAACCCCTTGCTCAAAAGATCCATGATTAGAATGACAATACTTTTCACTGATTATTCTCTCCTTTCACCGTTGAGAATGCCTCCTTATATAGGATTTGAGAGGCTTAACCACCTTAGATATTATTGGGATAAGTTGAGGATATGGATCCATCAGTTGTGGGATTCCCCTTAGATCCATCCTTCAACTTGGATTCAAGCCAAACTAACTTGGATGCTTCTTAGTTGTCCTTAGAGATAAGGGGGATTTGTCCCAAGATTTTCTCAACAAATCGACGCTCCCTCAAAGTTGGCCACATAGCATTACAACACTCCCTGCTAAAAGGGAAAGGAGCGCTAATGCTACTTGCAAATGGGCAAGGGAGCGTTGATCTCCAAAAATACTTTTAGGATGGTAATTCCTCAAGGTAAAAGCTTGTAAACTTTGCCAAAATATATATTTTCATCTTCTAACGAGTCTTAGAGGATGTCCCAAGTGTTCTTATGATGTCGTCCGCAAGGCGACACATGTGAGATGAAAGTATGATTCTTGTGACACTTGCGAAAAAAGTGTGACACTTGCGATAATGACAACAAGACATCATCGAAGTGAGTAATTTTGACGTGTAACAATTACTTAGTTCAATATCATTCAATTATATTCACATCATAAAAATAACAAAGGAAATTAAACTGTGTCGGTGGCCCAACTCGGCCTAACACCTGGATTTCAATTTTCTTACAAGTTACAAGGAACCGTACAAGTGCGTCGGACGTGCAGTGCATGCCACACCCCAAGAATAAAAGAAGAGCATGTGACTCTTAGTACAACAAAATCTGCCCAATGCAACAACTTAGCTCACGGACAATTGTTCCCTTGTCGCAAACTCTCGTCTCATTGTTCTCAGCCTTTCCAACTTTGTTTGTGTCGTCTTCATCTTAGCCAAGTCGTGTGTCCTTTATTTGGCTCACCGTCCTTGACTCTTTTTGAATCAACCACAAAATTTCCACCAATGTTGGTTACCACCAAGTTCTGAGGTGTGTCCAACTCAACAGACGGACTTTGTTTCGCTACCTTAGTCCTCAAAGATAGCCACATATTCCACACTTGGACGAAAACCTCAATTCACCCAACTGTGGCGCCCTGCCTTGCCAGAATTTCGTTGAATGTTCTCTTGGTCTTGCGGTCCATCTCCCACAAGACTTCTCTTTGTTCTCCCCCAAGTTCTGCTTCCTTCATCTATCCCCTTCGCATGGTTTAGAATTAGCCTCAGTTCGCCTTGTGTCTTTGACCTAGCCAAACTTTCCCTGATCGAATGAGCCAAAGTTCAAAATGATGCTTGATCCCTTAATCGTTCATCCCTTTGCCAAGTGCACTCTCCCTTTGTTAAATAGGCACCCAACAAGCACGCCCATTCACCATCATGAGACACAACCTTTGGTTATTGGCCGAGTCAACTTCTCAAACGGGCACGCACCCCTTCAGTGGGTGCTCTTCGCTATCCGGTCGACTTGTATTTTGTCTTGGGCACCCAAGTCAATACTTTGTCTGCATCTTCGATTTGTTTCTTGCTTGACGTTCGCAACATGTTTCCATCCATTCGGGTGACTCCCCTTGGCGTATGCCCAAGGCCTGGAGCATTTCCAATCTTCATTTTGCTGGCTCCCCTTGGTTAACGCCCAAGGTGTCTAAGTTTCTCAAGCTTTTGTTTTAACTTCCGATTGGTCGAGCGCTCATGCTGTCAGAGTGTTTGTTCTTCCACCCATCTGTTTTCGATGCGGGTGCCCATGTCCACCATGGGGTGCCCACTTGCCCACGTCCTTCATCAAGTATTTGTACTTAACTTTCTCCACAAGTCAAGTATGGGCGAAGTCATCTTTGGCATGCTAACGTGCCCAAAAACTCCAACTTCACCTATAAAATGATTGAGCGTCTGTTGACTCGTTCAATTCATTTGTTTTG